>JAKTWD010000079.1:0-26303 GCA_030581935.1 Metschnikowia corniflorae | reverse complement strand
TAGGTCTCGAAGGTGGCTCAATGGCGTCAATGGCCTCCAACAAGGTCTTACCGGAAGACTTACCGGCCTTGGTCTCCTTCTCCCATCCCTTGTACCAAGGACAGTTGGAAGAGGCCTCAATCATGTTGTCACCGTTCCAACCAGAGATTGGCACGAATGGAACAGTCTTAGGGTTGTAACCGACCTTCTTGACGAAGTTGGAGGTCTCCTTGATGATCTCCTCAAATCTGTTCTTGTCCCACTTGACGGAGTCCATCTTGTTGACGGCAACAATCAATTGTCTAACACCCAAGGTGTAAGCCAACAAAGCGTGCTCTCTGGTCTGGCCATCCTTGGAGATACCAGCCTCGAACTCACCAACACCACCAGCAATAATCAAGATGGCACAGTCAGCCTGGGAAGTACCAGTGATCATGTTCTTGATGAAATCTCTGTGACCTGGAGCGTCAATGACGGTGACGTGGTACTTAGGGGTCTCGAACTTCCACAAAGCAATGTCGATAGTGATACCTCTCTCACGCTCAGCCTTCAACTTGTCCAACACCCAGGCGTACTTGAAAGAACCCTTACCCAATTCGGCGGCCTCCTTCTCGAACTTCTCGATGGTTCTCTTGTCAATACCACCACACTTGTAGATCAAGTGACCGGTGGTAGTGGACTTACCAGAGTCGACGTGTCCAATGACGACGACGTTAACGTGATTCTTCTCCTTACCCATTTTTGCGTAGATTTGTTAAAGTTGAGGAAGAAAAAAGGGAAAAATTTTGCGTGCTGGGCCCCGCGGTCTTATAAGGTCGCACTTTTTTTTAGGCACGTCACGTGTTGCGCGCAGGGTGGAAGCAAAAAGAAGCCCGCTCACGGTGCAGGCCGCGAGCGTGGCCGGGTAACCTCAAGGCTGCTGGCGACGAAAACGTCAGTTTTGGGCATATGAGGGTCCCGTTCAGAGCCTGGACTTTTGTATTTTCTGATAAATCTGTATTGCGCGGCTCTTGAATCAGGGGGGTTGGTAGACGACGCTCGGGAAAGGACTGGGCTGGGAAAGTGAGTCGAGTCACGTGCGCGCTCTCAACTAGGGCTGGTGCCCTAGACGGTGACACACTTTAACAAGATCCGAAGTGCCCTTTCATACAGGTGAAGCCGGGGTAATTCGTTCTCGTGCTTCACTTTCTCCTCAAATCATCTCGTCTCGTTGAGTTTCAATGTCACGTTCAAGATCAATTGACTACTCCTGTCGGCTTCTTCAGAGTAGCTGGTGTTTCACCGCAGCGCGAAATCATATAGAGCATGTGTTGCTCGAATGATCTAGAAGCTCAAGTTAGCTCAAATTTGTGACTTCAGTGATCACATCCCTGTTTTGGCCACCCTTGAAAAATTGCACCACTGAGATTCATCAGTACAGACAATATGCGCATAGTGTCAAATCTGACTCTTTGTAAAATCTCTGGTATCATCAATCGCCGCTTCTCTTCTTTTTCATTCCCTCAGATTGCAACAGCACATATTGTTTCTTCAATCTCTGCCTCGCCTTAACTGCAATGCTTGCCACTTTCAGCTTATCAACGGGTACGAGGTGGTGAACTCTAGATATGCATTCGCTGTATGTAAAATTAGCCGATGAGCAAAAGCCTATGAGCTGCGTCTTGCGTAAGAGATGGGCACCAAAAAGCGCAAAGCGAACTTGGTAGGCCTAGTTAGACCTGTAGGAGTTTCTGAACATTTCCTGGTTGGGCTGGACGTGCGCACTCTGCGGCGTGGTAGGCGCCGACGTGGTGGTCGCCCCGGCCACATTGAGCAGCACACTATCAATCGAGGACCTTGTGGTAGATGTGGATGACCTTCTTCTGTTATTTCTTGCGGTCTGCGGGTCTATCTTGACACCAGACTTGTGCTGCGCAAACAAGCCGAGGATGTCGGTGAGCGTGACAACACCAACAAGTGTCCCAGGACGGCCAGACTCTTGTTGTATAGTGGTGGTATCTGAAAGCGTGCTCTCAATTGTGGAGGCAGGCGTGGAAGCGTGAGAAGCGGTCGATCCTGATGCTGATGACACGGACCCCGACTGGGCCAGGGAGTGCTTAGCAGACGACCCCGACTCCACGATCCATAGCCTATGAGACTGAGTGGCCACTAGCTTGGCAATGACACGTGCCAAAGACGACTGCTTGTTTACATGAAAGATGGGGAACTGGTCCTGCCCGCGCTCAATGCCCTTCTGCGACAAATTGTACGAGATGAAGGTCATAACAGGCTTGAACAAGTAGTGAGAGTTCTTGGTCGAGGTCACATTCTTCACATCAACAATGGAAATGTTGCCAATCAAACACTTGTTCCTGTCAATCACAGCCAACGACGAGACTCGCTGGTGGAACATAATTTGCAATGCCTCAATCAAGTGTTGGTCGCCGTAGATGGTGATGGGCGTGGTCGAGCCCACCTGTAGATCCTGTAAGGTCGAATTCAACAAGAATTCAAGGGAAGGAAATCTTCTCGCGTTTTCCCACAAAAATCTGAGCGTCCGTCTTTGTGAGAGAATACCAGTGATTTTGTTCTCGTTGTTGAGAATAGCAACTCTATGAACACCGTTACCAAATGCCTCTACCGCCTTAAAAAGCGTTTGCGAATCCTTGAACTTGAGAAATGGATTCTTGGGGTGTAGCCTCACGATGAAATCAACTGGAACCTCTTCGCCCTTCTTGGCCTTCGCAATAAAAGCGAGCAACTTGTCGTGCTTTTCTTGTGCAGACAACTGGCTTCCATCCACGTCATCTGCGATGTCTCCGGTGGCCAAGTCCGCTGCGGTGATTTTGTTCATCACGAGCAAAAGATACGTATTCAAATCAGAATAGTCAAAAGACAAGCAATTGGAGAGGTCGAGGCCGTCCTTGGACAACGATACAGGTAAAGACGTCAAGTCATGGGTCAGCAATGTCTCAAAGGCCAGCTGAACGGAATAAGACGAGTTAATGGCAATTAGCTTGTTCAGCTCCGCCAACTCCGCCAAGGGGGTTTCGCTCCAGTCCAGTTTGGTGGCAGATTGGAAAACAAACGACGAGGATCTCGACAGAATCGAGGTGTTTCTAGACAAGCTGAAGTCATCCGCGGGATTGACGGATTCTACAGGCAACGGTGGCGGCGACGACAACATTTCCACAATAGAAGGTTTCCGAGACGCCGGCGACTTGTGTGTGAGCTGTTGATGCTTCATCTGCGGCAGATGCGGAGATCTCAGGAACGACGAGTTGTGAGACATGGTTAACGTATTTTAGAGTTTGGACCAGGTAAACAATTGGGTTTTCTGAAATAAACAATTGGGTTTTCTGGAATAAAAACAACTGAGCCCTCTGGAGTTCGATCGTGGCGGGTTTTCGAAATTTCGTATCTCCAGCCAAAGCGCAAGCCCAAAAGCGGTGTCGGCAGATTGGTAATCAAATGCGCACGATTGGCGAAGTGAGCAGTTGAATCTAAATGCCAATTCCTCAGCCAACAGCGCGATGAAAAAACCTATTTACTTGGATTTTCCTGGAGAAATGACTCACAGGCTTTGAAAATTTTCCTGGAGAATGACTCACAGGCTTTGGGTGTATATAAATTTGCGGCGCCGGTTGTAAGTACGGTCCTCGGCAGCTATTCAAGGACAATCTCCGCTCTATATATGTGCAATGGAAACGAAACCTTCCGCAATCTTTGAGAATCTTGTATTTTGGTAAGCGTATTCTGGTAAAGCGTATTCCGGTAGAGCTTACGATTGAATACAAAAAGAAAAGGGCAGATTTGCTGGAACTGTTTCGCTGGTAAGGAAGGAGAAGAAAGATGTAAATGAGAGCAAAATCGCGGAAGATCAAAAACGATTTCCCCACTATTGCGGTGCTCGCTCTTGTCTATAGGGGAAAGGGAAGCGATCACGCTTCAGGTGCGGGTTGTCTGCAGGACGATTTCGATTTCAATGGTCTGATAATGAGCGCTGGGGCGAGAGGAATATCACGTGACGAATGCGCTGTCTGCAGGTCGGTCTTGGTGGGAGCGTTGTGGGGTGTTGGAGCAAGGTTTTCAAGTAAGTGCTTGGTGGATCGGCGCTGGCGAATGGAGGGAGGCAGTGAAAAGTTTGAGGACTTGGCCTGTTTTCGCAATAATTGCGCGCATTGTCCCCGTGCTGGAATAGCAATCCTCTGTCTGGCACCTCGGCCAACTTTTGAGACCCGTAGAGAAGATTGGTGGGGAAAAGCAGATTTAGAAATTTTGGAACTTTATGGAATATCTTCGTTTTTGAATGTGGAAAGTTGTACCGAGAGCACGAACAGATCAGGTGACTGGGTCATTTAAGGTGGTGGCTGCAAAATGGTCGTGCGCAGCACAGAAAACGACGCAGGTAGATATTTAGTGATGTTGGGAATAGTTCTCAACTCTTATCAACTAAGAATTATGTTTTACCTACAAATTTGTTACATGTTCACGCGTATCATCCTGATTACATGAAAATCGTTTAATTCAACACAAACGTTAATTTTGAAGTCATGGGGTTAAACTCATCCTTCAAAACACGTTTATTACATGCACAAAATAATACATGTCCTCATTGTGGTGTTTCTCTTCTTACTTCTATAGGTATTTATGAAGGATTACATATTCTTCAAAATTTACCTATTTACAAAGGAGGAGATCGTAATGATATCAGTAACATGTTTTTTTTTTTTAAGAAACATCACATTGGAAGGTGCTGTGGTTCGGCTGCTATGCAAGCCTCATCTCAGCAAAACTATATATTCTATAGAAAAAACCTCCAATGGAGTCTAGAGTTTTGAGAAGGACTTCCTCATGGGAAATCCTCGCCCAGAACTTGTGTATTATAGGGGACTACCTATGTGTCATCGACCCACCTGAGTGACCCGCCTTAAGGCCCGAGACACATGTCTCGCCAGGAGGGGGAAAAGTGGACACCGCCTTGGTGCTCCCGAGCCCTACGTAGGTAAACTTTTCGTACAATCTCCACGAACCAATTGAGGTTGCGTAGGTTGGTTAATGTGGTATTTGTCGGAGCAAGCATCTCACTCAAGTGCATCTTTGTGGTCATGCCGATTTGATTCCACCACGATTTTGAGAAATCACAAGAGTTGTATAAATGACTTTGAATAACTTGTTGATAAACCGTTTGTCCACAAAGGAGGCATTGTTGGTCCGTGAGCTCCTTGGAGTCATGCACTGGGTCATGCAGCCCTGTGTTGAATTGGTGAAGAGCCGTGAGATCACTCCTCTTGATCCATTCTTCTTTGTATAGAGCTGTCCAGAACTTTTTCCATCGAGTGAGATCCCGCACCTCTGGGCAAATTTTCAAAAAGCGTTTAGGTTGAATCACCGGGAGCTTACTTTGTTTATCCTTACTGCTGGATTTGAACGGTGCGTTTGCTATAAGTCGGGATTCACTTACTGTGATGACGAAAGTGGCCGGTAGCAAACCCAGATGAATCTTGGAATTAATGTGTTGCAACACTTCCTTGTGCGATCTTGTTTCTACTCTAATGCCTTTGACTGCGACTCTTTCTCCCTGGGGCCTGAACTAGTTTTCTCCACGCTTCTAGGTATAAATGTTCATTCGAAGAAAAGGTCCACTGCAAGTGCTCGAAGGAGAAACCTGACGAATCAAAGAGGAATTCAGTCCAGCAAAGTTTCCTAAGGTTTTCTGTATTGACCTTCTTTTTTCCGAGATTGATTCGAGTCATATGGTGAACCAATTTTAGTCTCCAAAGGTTTGTGTACCAATCTTCTAGCTCTGTTAACGTATTTAGCAAAATTGCTGCTCGATGTCCTTGCATTTGGGTCAGAAGCTCAATAACTCCGTAACCCCCCTGGTTTGGCCTGGCGTAAAGTTTGTCTTTACCCACATTTTGAAAGACTTTTTTGATAGCCAGATCCATTCTTTTTAGCATCGCAGTCTACATACATAGAACAAGATCTTCGAAGACCACTGTGGACGCGACAAAACTGTTTGTCGCTTTCGCCCTCGTGACCAAGTCTAGGTGAGCGAACCCCTTCTTGTTGCTATAAAAGGTTGGTTCGATAAAAATTTGCGCCAATCAGCACCTTGTAAAGGAAGCCCCAAATAAGTCAAATCTTTCCTACGAATGAAAGACTGTTCGAATGGAAGTATCTTCTGTTTGCTATCTTGAAAGTCGCAATCGAATCCAAGAAGTTGTGATTTGGAAGGATTCAACTTACTATTGCTGCATCGCTCATATTGCCCAAAAATGGAGGCTGCTTTGGTATAATCTTCAATCTTGTTCAAATATATGTTGACGTCATCAGCAAAAGCATGGTATTTCATTCGCTCTAGGGTGATCCCCTAGTATCTGATCGAGATACCCTGGAGCTGGTTAAGCTGACACAAAAAGGGTTCCAACGCGAGGTTAAAAATGATTGGGGATGGTGGGTTCCCTTGACGAGTACCACAATTCATCGGAAACATGGTATTATTACATTCACGATGTCACTATGAAAGACATCTTTGGCCCGTTCTTTTAGAACGTTCCAAATCGCCGGGGGATGTATATAATTAACTAGTTAATAATGCAAGGATAACAACATAGTTGTGCAATGATAATGACACTAACAAGTGAAATCAGTCCTTACGTAGAGTGTAGAGAACAGGAATAATCAAATGGTATGGATGTCGATAACGCATTTACGTTACGCAAGGGATGGCAATTGTCCTTGTAAAGTTCGCTCTGCTGAGATGATGTGGGGTGGTAAAATAAGCAAAGAGCTAATTTCCCTCTAATAAAAACCCGCCGTCTTCTAGATATTTCTGATATTTTATCTTTTAGAAAGAAATCGTAAGGTTTACGATGAACTTTGTATATTCTAAAGCTGTCCGTCTTCTTCACAATTCTCTACATGTACAGCAAAAGTAAGCACCAAAGCCTCTGTGTATCCCTCTTTATGTCACGATATCCAATATTTGTACGCGAATTCGTTTATTTTTACTTTTTTCCACTATTTTAATTTCATTTGATCACTGCTTCTCTACGCCTAAAGAGCTCTTCATCCAGCGCCTCTTTAGATCCACCCAGCACTTCATCCAGGTCTTCCCGTCTTCATCCATGTCGTCGTTTTCCTAAAACATTCAAAGCCCACAGAATAAGCCCGACACTTATGAAACACCAACATCTATGTTTTACGTGACACAAATTTTTTTCTTTTCTTTGTAACCACATCGCCCATTTGTGACAAGAATGCTTCAGAAGGCGCAGACGTGGCTGGAATTGCTAGAAAGTCTTTGGCCATCTTAGAAAGCACAGGAAAATGTTTTCCTCGAGCTCGATAAGAGTTGTTGGGTTGATTGACTTTCAACTCTTTTTTTGTCTTTAAATAAGAGGTGAGTTCGTCATACTCATCGTCAAAAGGATTGTCTTTAAGACAACAGCGGAGCCATCACGCTTAGCGATCAGTTGAATTTGAGGCTCGTTCTGTGCTTCTCAAAGATTCCGCATTTTTTCCAAATTGTCCAGCATAAATAAACAATCTGCAATTAATTTTCAGACCCCGAAATGATATCTCTTGCAAAATTTATCGGTTCGAAAAACTTGAGCTTGAGTCTGGGATCATGTCCCCAAGATCTTTTTCATAAATGGGAAGTGTTCATGAAGCTTTGTGTAAGGAGCCTCGAGTCCTCGAGCAAGATACGGACTCGAGTGCTTGAGTAGATTCGTATTTGAACCCCTAAGGTTATCGAGAAGATTCTGAACGTATGGGATGGTCAAGCTGATAGTAGATTCTTTGCTAGCTTGTAGACGAAGGGTTGGGGCTTCAAACATCGCTCAAATGCGGTGCAAATTCCCCAAGTATTTCCATTTGAGTTCGCTAATTCCGAAACTTTCGAGACCCAAATGCTTTTGGTCTTTCCGATCGAGGCGCCCAGATTCTGCCAATACATAGCTGAATTCTTTCGGAAATGAAGAGCTCGCCTGATCATTGTGCATGTCGAAAGCCATTTCATTATCCAATATCAAAGTTCCGGACCTTTCTGATTTTGTCTTGAAAATTTCGTTTCTCGGCCCGGTGTTCAAACGTTGTAGAAATGATTTGTTACGAACACTTCACAGACCTTCGAATAAGATTGGGTAGCGACTTTATTCGATTTGAAAAATCCTTTAAGAAAAAAGGTTTTGAACTTTACGGATGCTCTCAACAAACGCTCTAGGATGCCGCTTCCTGAAAAACAAAACGTGTAATGGAAAATAGAATTTTGTCGATAATTTCAAATGTGACGCAAAACGTATATTTCCATCAAATTTAACATTTCTAGGTCTGAATTGGTCGAGTGAAACATTCATAACCGAGGCGTTACCTCTCGTAATAGATACAAAACGGTTCTACAAGCCAAAACTTGTAATAACGTCCTGGACAAACGGGAATAATACGGCCCCTGTTATGAATTTCAATTTGAGCACCTCATATCCAGCCACAAAATTTTTGAGTTCAAAACAGTTATCGAAAAAGTGTAATGTGACCAAAACTTGTTTCGATTACTGGCTTTCCACTCATCAAGTTTGAGAGCGAAGTGGCCCTCATTCATACCAAGCTCCTTTCTCAAGGCATTCAATTCTGTATAGTGCATATCCTCAAGTGTCTTTGTGATCCACGAACGCGATATAACCTTTTGTAGTCCCAAAAGTACATGTTCTTAGTTTCTTTGATTTCTGTGGATCCACCTAATCAGAGCCAGCCTGATACACATCGTGCACACCTTGCAACACGCCGGAAATTGTGAGTGTATCATAAAATATTACAATTTCGTTACTAACGAAGGGCCCGTCTTTATCGAAGCTATGATTACGAAAAATCGTTAACGTTGACAATAATTACGATGGTTTACGGTGCGACTCAACACTGCATCAAGCATAAGTACCACACCTCTACTTCCAAACCTTCAAACCCTACAATCCTTCGAACCTTCCAGTCCTTTTCTATTGCAAAGCAAAGTCTTAACGAGATGAGTTGCAATTTACGATCACGATGGTGATTACGATGGTGATTACGATGGCTCCCAAAAACGGAATTTGAAATATGGTGGTCATTACGCTGGCCTCGAGATTGGTGAATCGTAATTCTGGCGTAATACATGCGTAATTAGTATCACTGGTTGTTGTGCCCAGCAGTCTTCTAACATGACCTTCAATACATCAATCCAAATGTCGAGTCTAATTTTTCATGTGGAAGTAGCAAACGTGACTACTCGCGAAATATACCGTAAACTAAAGCACAATAACGTGTCACAAACGGTTGCTTATGTTGCTCTATCACATCTCTCAAGCAATGTTTTTCAAAAAGAAATGTTTGAGGCGGAAGAGAGGCACGAGTACGTGCAAAGGTGGCACAAGGCTGGGCAAATTTGTCCCTCGATTCAATACAGACCGATAAACCACATCGTCCCTTACAATATCGTTATTATCATCCACACCAGTGTTGCGCATTACGCCAAGATTACGGCAAGATTACGACTTACGAATGTCAAGGCCAGCGTCATCACGACCATATTTCAAATTACGTTTTGAGAGCCATCGTAATCACCATCGTAAATCACAATTTTCTCGTCATTTTTCGTAAATTGTTCATAATATTACCGCAACAAAAAGCCGTTATTCAAATCTAGAATATGGAAACACGCTACCGAAAATTGCTATAATATGATTATTACGGTACCACAATCTTCATTAGTATGAGACAGTGATTAGCTAAATTACTCTTACTTGTGGGCCAACTCTCCACTGAACACTTTGAGAATGTGTTGATAATATAGATTTATGTATTTACTTGCTTCGATACTGTGTTCTTTAAGATCTTAGGGGAACGTATTTTGTTTTTGTAAAGTTGAGTGATGTGTGAAGAAACGAGCAGTTTTGTGCCCAAATAGAGTTGCTCAAAAACAGCGAATCTATCCGATCATCAAGAATGCATATTGATCTCGACAACGTGACCAGCGTCAACGTCCATCTCATTATTGTTTTTGATCTCTCTCGCAACCTGGCCGCATAACCCCACGTCATCTTCAGTGTTCTCATCATCAGCACCCAGGTCAAAGTCTTCTGACCTTTTATTCCTTACCTTGTCGCTGACCACTGCCATCATTTGGCTTTGGCTGTATAACTTTATTTCTCTTCTTTGTGATCACATCGCCACATTTTGAAAGAAAGTATTCTGCCGGCGCAGACATAGCTGGAGTAGCCACAATGTCTTTTGCAAGCTGAGAAAGTATAATTAATTGTCTATTTCTCTTGCGATAATAATCGACGATATCGAAACTTTCAATTGTTTTTAGAAAGGTAGGCCGCGAATTCGTCTCATTGACCCAGACCCTTCATGGTCACTAAGACAAGGGAGGTTAGGCCTGCCTGGCCGGTTGTGATTTCATGAGCCGTGTTCGAGAGCTACCTCATTTTGCAATCTCTATGCTCCATAGTGCTTTTCGTAAAGTTTGAACAAATCTTTCAAATGTTCCTGATGCAACTTACCAAGACACGCGGGAATGATTCTCTGGTCTGGAGCAGGCGAACTCAGATGTTTCGATTTATTGGAGTTGGATTCCGCCTGTGAACAAGACTCATCCGAAGAGTATCCGTCCTCGTCATTGAGCACGTAGAATGGTAAAAGTCGGCTTGGGAGAAGGCGGCGTGAATGAGGTGTTCTCGTTTTCTCTTTTGTTACAATCAACGAGTGTGGAGCATTCGGCTATCATAAAAATGACGGCCGTGAACATGTGCATGTTAGATGCTTCTGCTTAAAGCCTTAACCCAATATCTGAACAAGATGTGCAGCACTAGTCAATGAGCGTCTCACCGAAGAATGACCTTCTAAGACCGTGAAAATCGTAAAAAAGTACGTAAAAAATACGTAAAAAACGTAAAAGTAAAACGTATTACGAAAAATTACGATTTACGAAAATGGGAGTCGTCCTAATCGTAAATCGTAATTCCGAGCGTAAGAGCGTAATTATCATTACAATTGACGCAAAATTATTACGCCAGCGCGCAACACTGTGCCCAACAGTCCTCCTAACATGATATAAAACTGTCAATAAGCAATTCAAATGTTGAAATCTGATTTTTCATGTGAAGGGACAGACTTGATTACTCGCGAAATATAATGTTATCCAAAGCACAATAACGCGTCACAAACGGTGCTTATGTTGCTCTATCACATCTCTCAAGCAATGTTCTTCAAAAAGAAATGTTTGAGGCGGAAGAGAGGCACGAGTACGTGCAAAGGTGTGCACAACTGGGCAAACCTGTCCCTCGATTCAATACAGACCGATAAACCACATCGTCCCTTGCATTAACGCAATTATCATCCACACACGTTTCTTTTATTGCAGCAAATTAGCAACATACACACCAGACGAGGTCACGTGCCTAAGTCCGCACCGTGCATGTGTATCACGGGAGTGCGCTCTGGGCTCACACCGAGCTTATCAATATCGCTGTATGCAGACGCACGCCCCTGTGGCCCAACAAGCCAAAACTCCTTCGTTGGCTTCGCGCGCCTGTGCGCAGTATGCCAGAAGCGGGCATACAGAAAAAGAAACGTGCTCACGTGGCTTGCGTCCTGAGAAAAGAACGGATCGAAGGCGATAGGCGGTATTCAGATTTGGGAAAACTCCGAGTCACCAAAATCCCATATTTCAGGCCTTTCTGGAGACCCACTATACGTTGAAAATGAACGAACGAGCCAATTGAAAGCGAGCAGCATTCAGAATTGCCGTCGCTCCTATTGGGTCCGGAAGTGGTGTGACAGGATCGGCCCTCGGAAGTCCCAAAACCTGCATGCGCGAAACCCAACTTTTGACCTAGTACTGCATCCTGCCGCCCGAGCCCATATCGCGCTTTGCAATCCTCATTTAAATGGTTCACTTCTTTCTCGAATTGACGGATATATTTCGCTTATTATCCGACTGTTCAATTATCCGACCCTTTAGTCATCCGACCATCTAATTATCCGACCGTCCATTAGTCAATTGAATCAGTCGACAACTAAGTGGATCTCAAGGAAAAATGTCGAGCCAGGATAATTTGGACTCCGTCGATGTGCTAGAGCTTAATCGCCTTGCCGCCGGCGCTCACAAAAAAAATCCCAGAATCGTGGCCGCCGGGCTTGGTGGCCGCTTGATGGGTACAAAATCGTTGGTGGATGTGACTGCTGAGCAGATCACCGCCGACTCGGAATCTTTCTACGAAAAAGACGAAAGAGAAAGAATCAAGTTCTCGAAGCAGATGCACATTTCCGACCAGCCATGGACGCTCAGTAACTGGCACGAGCACATCAACTGGTTGAACGTGATTTTGGTGATGGCGGTGCCAGCCATGGGTGTCGCGTACGGCGCGAGCCACAGGCCACAATGGAAAACCGTGGTTTTGGCTTTCATTTGCTACGTTTTCTCGGGTATCTCGATTACAGCCGGTTACCACCGGTGCTACGCTCACAAGGCTTACGACGCTCACTGGACCGTTCGTGCTTTTTTTGCGTTTTTCGGCGCGGGTGCTGTTCAGGGCTCGATCAAGTGGTGGGGACACTCGCATAGGGTACACCACCGGTACACGGACACCAACAGAGACCCCTACGACGCTAGACAAGGATTCTGGTACTCGCATATGGGCTGGATGTTGACGAAAGCCAACCCTAAAAACAGAGCCAGAGCCGACATCTCCGACATGACGTCCGACCCGATTGTCGTGTTCCAGCATCGCCACTACTTGTCCTTGATGCTTTTGTCCGCTGTCATTTTGCCCGGAGTCATTGCTGGTCTCGGCTGGGGCGACTGGATGGGCGGGTTCATCTACGCTGGGATCATCAAGTACCTCTTCATCCAGCAGGTGACTTTTTGTGTGAACTCGTTGGCGCACTGGATTGGTAAGCAGCCGTTTGACGACCGCAGAACCCCACGTGACCACGTGTTGACGGCGTTAGTGACCTTCGGCGAGGGCTACCATAACTTCCACCACGAGTTCCCCTCGGACTACAGAAACGCATTGAAGTGGTACCAATACGACCCCACCAAGATCACCATCTGGGCCTTGTCCAAGGTCGGCTTGGCGTGGAACTTGAAGACGTTCTCGCAAAACGCCATCGAGCAGGGATTGTACCAGCAGCAGCAGAAGAAGTTGAACAGAATGAAGGAGAAGTTGAACTGGGGTGCTTCTGTGCAGGCCTTGCCTGTGTGGGACCGTGCCTACTTCAACGAGATTGCAAAGAAAGAGGGTCTTTTGATCATCTCCGGCATTGTGCACAACGTCAAGAGCTTCATCAAAGAGCACCCCGGCGGACAGGCTTTGGTGCGCGCCTCTCTTGGTAAGGACGCCACCAAGGCGTTCAACGGTCATGTTTACGCGCACTCCAACGCTGCCCACAACTTGTTGGCGACCATGAGAGTGGCGGTCATCAAGGACACAGAAGTGAACGGCGACACGTTCGACTTGCAGGAAGTGATGATGTCGAAGAAGGAGGCATGAAACCTGCAAGGGTAAGAAGGAGGCATGAAAGAGGTAAGAAGGAGGCATGAAAGAGGTAAGAAGGAGGCATAGAATGGGTGTGTCGCTGCCCAACAGCGTCAAATATAGGTAGGAATGGGATAAAGTTTGTTTTGTCTGGGTGTAGTCAACGTCCAATCGTACATTCCATGCTGACACGACTTCTGAACCATCCACTGGATCCGTCGATGTGGAAGAGTGGTCTGCATAGAAGCACTTATCTGGAGAGACGAAGTTTCGCCAGCAAATGTCCAATGAGAGCCTTCTTCATATTTGAACTGTTTGAACTCAGCCAGTACAGCTTCGAAGAGTTGGTGCGGATATCGGTCGAGAGTATCGGTGTCATAATTGAGTATGGCAGACAATTCTAGCTATGGTAATGATTGCTTGATGATTTATTATCCATGAGACAAATAGCTCTCCTTAATAAACTTAAAGGCTTTGCCACCATAATCACTCCGATAAACACGAGGGCAATATTAAACACACGTCAGTCCAATAGGGTGAAGGATACGATTAAGTGGTGTAGAGGTATTTGACCTCACTCAAGATCTGTCGTCACATTTCTTGGGATAAGCCGGTCCATGTTTGGTCCAGCTATGGTCCTGAGGTGATCGAAAGTATCAAAAGGGCCTCGATATGGATATCGCCGAGATTATCTTTAGTCCCGACATGCTTGATCACGTGAGTGGATTGGCAGTTTCAAGTTGTGAACGAAAAGCAATAGAAAACGTTCTGGTTCATGCAAGTGATTATTCGCGATCGATTTACGAGGCCTCCGCTGGGCTAACCGAGAAATGGTGCGTTGTGGTGGTGTGATTTTCGCTGGTGGTGTGATGTCTATATGCAGGGACAAGGTAGTTCACGAGCGACCTTTTTCGATTCTCGTCTTCTCTGCAGAATTCGGAGTCACAAAAGCTGACTCACAAATCTGACTCATCATGAGAGGCTAAAACTTCAAAAATCTTTTTGTCAACAGTGAAGATCGCTCGGCACTACGACGGGTGGCCAAACTGCACCCCCACTTTTGATTCTGCGGGACTGCATCCAGTGCGGCGGAACTCGTCCCGGTATTTCCCGAATCGAACCACTTTGCGCATTATGGTGGGCGTATTTTGCAACCTCAACAAAGTGGTACGTTTTTGGGTGCTTCGTGAGCGGGCCCAGCGTATAAGTACCATGGATTGTCTTTTGACTGTTCTGTCCTCATCATATTCAGGATATACCTGTTAATACAAAACCAACCAGATTAATAACTCACTACACAACACACAATGGCTGCCTTACCTAGAACCACATATTCAATGTTATTGAGAAACCGCCATCTTCCGGGCCTTGCTGTGTGGGCCACCGGCATGGGATTCTTTTTGGGCTGGCCCCACGTTTGGATAGCTGTAGCCAATAAGAAGGCCAATGTTCCCAGAATCAATTCAGTGTATATTTGATTATTTGGTAAAGGAAGAGGCTTTCGTATTTATTCAGATCGGTTTATAGAGATATAGATGGAAAATGACTTTCATGATGACCTATGAAGCTGTAGCATTTTTCTGGCTGATGCTTGCTCTCCACGAGCTATGTAATATCTTATGGTATCGATAGTTCGATACAGTGTTGAGAGCAGTGTTGTTAAATGTAGAGTATTACAAACTATCACACTTTTGATGTTTATTCGTAATATTACGTGATTTTCTTCAAGCACCAAAGGCTCATGTTGAAAGAACAAACCTTTGAGAGGCCCATGGGAAAAAGGATATTCGGTGGCCTTTTACTGTAATTTGAGTGAAGAAAGTTTTGATATTCTTTTCATCACCGATTCCTGAAAAAAAACTGAGAGAACGGAAGCTGATCGTTTTGATCACGATATCCATAGCCTTGGGCCAGATAGTTGCTCAATAAGCAATGGTAAGATCAGAAGTATTCTCTTAACATGCGGTTGGACATTAAATTCGTATCATGGGCAGCTAGGTCAGCTTCACAAGTAATGATCACTCGTCCCGATCACAAAACTGTTCTATCTTGGAATTTGGCTTGCAGGATTGCCTTAGCCAATGATAGTCCAACGTCATAGCGCACTCGATAACCAAGGTCAGCAACGAATATGCGTGATCCTCACAAGGCCAAGTTTTTCAGCCTTTCATCATCCTAAATGAGTCATTAAAATAATCGGTTTCTCCTAATTTGGATGGAATCCTATAGAGTGAATTTTGTCACTAATCCAGATAATGTTTTTTGATCTGTCACCGTTGATAGCATGCTTCGGGTGACAAATGTAGGTTTGCATCTGTTCTCCCTCTAGAAACTGAATAAGATTCGAGAGTAACACAAATTCGAGTTTTTCGATTATGAGTTATAGTGGGGCACAGAGGAATTGTCATTCATCTTGTGCAATAGAGGATAGCATTTTATTTGTTCGGGAGACGGCAAAATGGTGAGACTACGTTTGTTTTGAGGACATCGCCGTATCAAAATGAGGCAGGTCCTAATTCAAGTGAACTGCTTCAAGGTTGTCGTGTTTCAGGACAATAATTGGGCGCACTTTAGTCATTTTATGACTTCTTCAGGTACTGGAGAGAATTCTGCGCAGTGGGAGTCGTCGAAGTTGAAGTGTGCATTGGTCAATTTATCAAACCAGGCAGAATGCCTTAAAAAAGCCTTTGGTAAAATTTGCCGGACGTGGGTCCACACCAGAAATTACGCCAAGATTACGATTTACGAAATTCGAGACCAGCATAATTACCACCATTTTTCAGATTATGTCTTTGGGAGCCATCGTAATCACCATCGTGATCGTAAATCCTAACTCTGGCGTAAATCCAGCGTAAATCTAGCGTAACGTAATTTTTCGTAATGTTTCGTAATGTTTTCGTAATTTTCTCGTAATTTGTTCGTAATTGTTTCCTAAATTGTTATCTAATCGCAAGAAATTCAAACCAAAAGTATGGAAATACGCTATCGAAAATTGCTATAATACGATATTGCGGTACCATAATCTTCATTAGCATGAGACAATGATTAGCTTAATTACTCTTATTTGTGGGCAGTCTCTCCACTTAACACCAAAATGTGTTGATATCATGGATTTACGTATTTACTTACTTCGATACTGTGTTCGTAGAGATCTAAGCGGAACGTATTTTGTTTTTGTCAAATTGAGTGCTGTGTGAAGAAATGAGCTGTTTCGTGCCCAAATAGAGCTGCTCGAAAATATCGAATCTATCAGATCATCAAGAATTCATGTACTCAATTGATCTCGACAACTTCACCAACGTCGACTTCCATCTCGTCATCATCATTGTCCTTGATCTCTCTCGCGACCTGGTCGCATAAGTCAACGTCATCTCCAGTGTTCTCGTCGTCAGATTCCATACCCAGGACAAATACATCTGGCCATCTTTTCCTCACATTGTCGTTGACCACTGCCATCATTTTGGTTTTGGCTGGTGTAAACTTTTATCTCTTCTTTGTGATCATATCGCCGCCTTTTGAAAAAAAGGATTTTGCCGGCGTTGATATGGCTGGAATAGCCAAAATGTCTTTTGTGAGCTGATAAAGTATAGGAATTGTCTTTTCCTATTGCGATAATAATCGGCGATATCGAAGTTTTCAGTTTTCCTCAGGAAGGTAGGCCAGACCCTTCATGGTGACGAAGATAAGGGAAGTCCTGCCTGGGCGGGTATCACTTTACGAGCCGTGTTCGACAGTTACCTCATTTTGGATTCTCTGTGCTCCATAGTTCTTTTCGTAAAGTTTGAACGAATCTTCAAAATGTTTCCTGATGCAACTCACCAAGACACGCTGGAACGATTCTCTGGTCTCAAAATATGTGAGTTTGTAGTTTAGATCAAGCGGTGGCGACATAGAGGATAGCCCTGTCACCACAATTTGAGAGCAGGCGGACTCAGTTGCTTCGATTCATCGGCGTTGACTTCTGCCTGTGAACAAGACTCATCCGAAGAGATATCCGTCATCGTAATTGAGCACGCAGAATGGTAGAAGTGGGCTTTGGAGAAGGCGGCGTGAATGAGGCGAGTTGTTCTCGTTTCTATTTTTTTCAGTCAACGACCGTGGAGCATTCAACTATCACAAAATTGACGGCCGTAAACACGTGCATGTTAGGTGCTCCTGCTTAGGGCTTTAACCCACTATCTGAACAAGATGTGCAGCACTGGTTTATGAGCGCCTCACTGGAGAAGACCTTAAAATACCGTGAAAATTGTAATAAAGTTGTAATAAAATCGTAAAATATCGTAAAACTATCGTAATAATATCGTAATAATATCGTAAAAAATTTAAGTAAAAAAATACGGAAAAATTGCGATTTACGAAAATGATAGTCGTCGTAATCGTATGTCGTAATCGTAAATCTATAGCGTAAAAGCGTAATTCTCACTACGACATGCGCAAAATTACGCCAGCGCGCAACACTGTTGTTGAACTGGTTGAGCTGGAACGTCGAATCTTTTACTTTGCTTGCTCGACCAAAGAAAGCCTTCGGCTATACTTTACAGTTGTAAAATATCAGGATTTTAAAAGATGACTAGCTTACTCAAATCGGAACCATCTCAAAAGCATTCACACAAACAAGCGAGGGCTAGCTCCTCGCTCATACTCAAAGTCGCCATAATATTGACGCTTCCACAAGACGTGAATCAAACACATCCAGCAACATACGCTCAGCGGGCATGCGGGAGCATGGTTCCAAGACCAAGCCTTTGGCCATTTGCATACACGAAATCAATTTCAGCAAAGGGCTCTCGTCTGATCCATCATTCACCTTATCTGTCTTTTCATGATGGCCCTCCTCTCTATCTTCATCACTTTTCTCATCTTCCGAATCACCGGAATTATCTAAAGGCCGCAAGAGGGGAACTCTTGCTGCAATGGGCTTCTTGATCAAGACCTGGATCTGAGCATCTCTTTCAGAGGAAATCACCGGATTGCCAAATACCTTGTTGTAAAGCCTGGCATACACTTCCTCGAGCAAGGAGTCTATCTCCTCAACGTCCTCAACGTCCTCCATATCTTCTTCGTATGTATGCAACAAACGCTCGAAAAGAAGCAATTATAGCTTTTTGTTCCAAGAGTCATAGTCGGTTTGTCCCTCATCCATATATTGATCGATGTCCCACAAATCATAAACTAGTTTGCAAGCCTGCGGCATCCGCACATTGGAATTACGAACTCTTCGCTCGGGTAAGAGCAGAATTCCAGCACTTTTTTTCGTTCCCTTGCTTTTGTAACTGTGCTCCAACATCGAATGAATCTGGCTGAGTAATGTCGGTCATGGGTTAGAAGGTGTCAATTGGTCTGGGGTGCATCTTCAAGCAGGGCGTCGGCAGCAGTTGCGATTGAGATTGCCGAAACAAGAGAGATTATTATTTGGAACCTCATGATAAGCTATCGTATTGCCGGTGTGACAGGATATCCTGCTATATATGTTGGGAATTTCACGAGGGTTTGGTTGACGGGAATTTGGCATATTGTATGAGCGAGGCATGACTCAGCTCATTGTTCCCAACGAACTGCAGAGGGCGCTTTCACTGCTTTTGGTTTTGTTCGGCTGGAAACGGAAATCAGATTCCGTTTTCACCTTGACCAAAAGTGATAGCAGTCAGGCTTAGATATTGGTCTCGCCATTGTTGAGTCTCTTGTTTCTGAGTCGATCAAAAAGCTCGGCATTTTTCGGGTTTTGTCCATCAGAATCGTTTGGCTGAGTAGATTGCACAATCGTTTTCAAATCCAAGATTCCAGGCACTCCGATCGGGCCGGAAATGACACGGATATCAAGATCCCAAGTTCACATACCCTCACCAAGTACAAGGCTCAGTCGATGTACATGAGCTTCATGGAGAACAGGGCAGAAAAAGATGCAACCTCTGGCGATGTGGTGCGTGTAGACCAAACGACTTCGGTCGCTGTCTCTGCCAATCTCTTCAATCTTTCGAGGGCAGATTTTCAGATAAATTCGGCCGGACTATCGGAGGTCTCTCAAGCTGCTCCAGGACCGGGGTTTCTGAGTCTCCGACGCCGTTGCTGATGCCGGGGGTTCTCAATCCATGGCACCCAAAACTTGCGGACCTGCAACGCCCACGGTCGAGTCTTCAAGCTCCAGTACTGCAGCGTGTCGATCACGTCAGGAACATCGCTCTGCCCTTCACTCGTATCAGGGGAGGTTTTTGTTTGTACGAGCTTTCCACTTCGTCCATCAACGATGCAAATTCTAGCGCACGTATCTCTTCCACGTGACCCTCCGTCGGCGATCCTCTTCTGATGCCTGGCATCTGGCGAAGTTGTTCACGTGTCTTCCATGATCTTTCGTCTGTTGTCTGACCAGCCTCTCAGGAAGAGCTTTCAATTCCCAATTGGTCGATCCGATCGGAACACCTCTCAAGGTTTCCTCTTCCCAAGCCGAATACTACATCTCCGGTGGTCACGTGAGAGGGTCAATAAAACTGCTGTATCCAGCAGTTCCGTGATGTCCAGGGAAACTTCCCCTGGCCGTGTCCTTTATTTAAATCGTTTGATTCCTGCGGTGCGAGCTTCCGGGGCGTTGTGCAAGCTCACATATTCTCATTGGCCTCCCACAGCGCTGACTTGCACCTTCCATTGATGGCATACAATGGGGAGAGGGCAGTAAGGTTGTCGTAGGCGACTTGCTTTCATGGGGAGAGTCTTCAAGTTCGTTCAGTCCAATTATAAATAAATCTGACGAAGAGCTCTTGACTTTTCCATTCGATGAACCTCTCGTTTAGCAATGCGAACTGATGGCAGTGGCAATATAAGTTCGAGCATGTTTTGGGTAAAAGCATCAATTCGTGTGTATCAGGTCCTCGTGTACGCGCTATACCCTTCGAACATTCAGCTCATATGGAAATACTCTGTCATTGACAAGCAAGGACCTGCTTTTAAAGCAAAACTTAATCAGGAGGAATGATCACCTAAGGCCTTAATTTCAAATCCCCATGGGACTGTTCCAAACCCGAACAATCTCGCGGTAGACTGCTCTTTCCTCGGCCGAAAAGTCGACTCTCTCGCCTCCATCGTCAGCCGAAGCACAGTAGTAGATACCTGCACATCCCTTACTGGTGTCTCTCTCAAAGTTTGACTTCATTGTCGTCAGCGAGCTTGGAGTAAGCAGCTTTATAGAAGCCGGAATGACGGCCTGCTTCAAGTCCACCGGGCCGTCGTAACTGTCGCGCAAATTCGCAATTGAATTATTGGACATTCGCCTCAAATGCGGGTATTTGAGGTAATCCACGAGCCAGGTGCTCTTCTTGCATCTGCTGAGCGCACCGTTGGTCCACAAGAGTTTTCTGTCCGAGTCAAGATGTGCGATCTGAGTCAGGCAAATCCTGTTGTTGGCCTCCATCACTCCTACTGCAGCAGCGGTGCTTTCGTGGAAATGATAGTCTGAGTTTCCGCTTAATAGCTGGCCTAGCCAGAAGAGATCCTTGTCCCCATACATTATACGGCCGGATTTGTGCCAATATTGGAGTACCAAAGATATGAGGACGCCCAGGAGATGGGACCCCCGCTTGAGGACCACCAAGCCGCTCTCCATCACGTGTTGCGAGCCAAAATTGAAGAAGTTGTTGTCGAGCTTTGTGCCGTCGATACTGAATCCAAAGATCAGATTGTTCTTTGGCACCATGTTCGAAAAGAAGTTGACCTGTTCTTGCGAAAGGGTTTGGGATAGCTCGCGGTCCCTGAAGAAATAGGCTCCTGTCTTCACGTACCCCTCAAAATCAAAGAAAGTGTCAGGCTTGACGAAGGGAACGGCGTCTGCATCCATGAGGATGACTTCTTCAAAAGTGCTGAAAAGCACGGCAAACCATTTATTGTTATGGCCCTCGAACACCGAGCCGTATCCTCGCTTAAGGGCCGGTGACACGTCGATGAACCGGATCGATTGCTTGGAGCAACGCTCGAGTTTCTGGATCGATAACATAGATAGCTCTCCCTTGTGTATCACCTGTATCGGGAGCGTATTTCCAAGATGATGTAGTACGTGTAGCAAGCGACACGCAAAGACGGTGTCCTTAGCTCCCAAACTAATAACAATGCCCCTGCCGCGAGCAATGTCCAAGTATTTTGACCAAAAGTAGCCATTCTCATTAGAGAATAGAGACCAGTCGTATTTGGCCGAATTGGGCAAGTTTCCCGAAAACATCGGGAGAAGCTCTTCGCCCAAAGAGGCCAGATCCTGCGTATCATTGAATTCGAGGTCCAAATGGCACTTCAAGAAAACACGGAGATGGGCAATGTGGTTGGATATCTGCTTGCTGGTCAAATACCGGGAACTGGAAGCACGGGATGTGGTCAGAGTTCGCACGATGTCAAAGTATCTTTGGCAGTGTTCCTGTGTATTCGGGGCATTGACGGTAGTGGTGACAAACGGTATGATCTGCTCGAACAGCACGTTTTGGAGCGACGAGTTTCCCGAGTTCAAGTAGGAAAAGCAGATGAGACACGTAGCTGCAAGCAATGCAACACGGACCTTTGGTTTCATGTTCCAGATCTGCTGCGCTGCGTTCTAGGCATTAATTCCCGGAACTTGACAATGAAGGGGTGGATTCCGGGGTGGAAGAGACCAATCAACACTAACCGATTTTGGAAAACAGCGTGAGATGGAGAGCGAGAGATAAAAAGTCGTAAGATGAAAAGTTAGGAGATGAAAATCCATCATATATGAAAGTTTCTGACAGTGGAGATGGACGCCTTGGCCCTCGAATACCGTGAAACAGCCATGTATGTTAAGATAGGGACTATCAAATCACACATCATACAATCGTGTTTATCATACGGCGCGCTCATCCACCCCATTGTTTTCTCAAAGCCGCGCGCTACGCCACAAAGACAATACTCCACTGCTCAACCTGCTGGTTTGGATCAGTTCGTGGACTGCTTGAGGACAATATCCTTTATCAGAGGCGCCAGGGCTCGTGATGTCGTGCTGCAGGTACTGTATAGAGAATATGCGTGCACTCGATTGGGCCGCGTACTGCATACACGCGATTCACTGGCGTGCGCAGCTGGCGAATGAATTCTGGGGAAAGGATACAATACAGGATATTTTAGCATGGCTCTGGGGTCAGTATCCTATTGGCTTCAAAGGACCCGAGTGCATTTGGGGCACTAACTATGCACCCCGCCTCACACACCTCGAGATTTCTCGTACATATTCTCATATTGCAATAAGCTTGGATGACGCCAATTTGCGGAATTTTTGGGGTATTTTTACCGGTTCCTGATCCTATTCACTCGATGATTTTGAGATTTCGAATACACTAAGGCCCTATCTATTTCCAAATTGGATAGTGAAATGATTCGCGTTTCAGTGGCCACGAATAATCTTGCATAGCCGGATTGACAATGGGAAAAATCGGGGAGTTTTCTACATTGACGAGACAACGGCACTACACGAGCTCAGTATCGAAAGATGCAGTGACATACTGAGCTGTGTTGCGTGCTGGCGTAATTTCGCGTGAACCGTAAGAGAGATTACGCTTTAACGCTATAAGTTTACGATTGCGATTTACGATTACGACGACTCCCATTTTTGCAAATTGTAATTTTTCCGTAATACGTTCTACTTAAATTTTTTACGATATTTTTATGATAATTTTACGATTTTATTACGAATTTCACGGTATTTAGGCGCTCATTAACCAGTGCTGCACATCTTGTTCAGATATTGTGTTAAAGCCTTAAGCAGAAGCACCTAGCATGTGTTCCCGACCGTCAATTTTGTGATGGTAGAATGCTCCACGCTTATTGTTTGAAAAAAAAGAAACGAGAAAAACTCGCCTCATTCACGCCGCCTTCTCCAAAGCCCACTTCTACCATATTGCGTGCTCAATTACGATGACGGATATCTCTTCGGATGAGTCTTGTTCACAGGCAAAATCCAATTCCAATGCATCGAAACAGCTGAGTTCGTCTGCTTTCAAATTGTGGTGACACTATCCTCTATATCGCCACCGCTCTTGATCCAGAGTACAAACTCAGATATTTTCACACCAGAGCCGCGTGTCTTGGTAAGTTGCATCAGCAAAAGTTGGAAAATTTGTTCAAACTTTACGAAAAGTACTATGGAGCACGGAGATTGCATAATGAGGTAACTGTCGAACACGCACAAAGTGGCACTTCCCTTATCTTAGTGACCATGGAGGGTCTGAAGACGAAGAAAACGAATTAGCGGCCTACCTTTATGAAAAAGCTGAACGTTCCGATATCGTCGATTACTATCGCAGCAGGAATAGACATTTTCCTTTATCAGCTTGCAAAAGACATTTTGGCTATTCCAGCTATGTCAGCGCCGGCATAATCCTTTTGTTCAAAATGCGGCGAAATGATCACAAAGAAGAGTAATAAATGTTTACCAGCCACAACCAAAATGATGGCAGTGGTCAACGACAAGGTGTCGAAAAGAAGGCCAGATGACTTTGACCTGGGTGTAATCTGATGATGAGAACACTGAAGAGGACGTGGAGTTATGCGACCAGATCGCGAGAGAGATCAAGGACAATGATGATGATGATGAGATAGAAGTCGACGGTGGTGAAGTTGTCGAGATCAGTTGAGTACATGCATCCTTGATGATCGGATAGATTCGCTGTTTCGAGCAGCTCTATTTGGGCACAAAAACAGCTCATTTTTTCACGCAGCACTCAACTTGACAAATACAAAATACGTTCCGCTTAGATATCTCCGAACACAGTATCGACGTATGTACATAAATCCATGATATCAACACCTTTCAAAGTGTTAAACGGAGAGATTGCCCACAAATGAGAGTAATTTAGCTAATCACTGTCTCGTACTAATGAACATTATGGTACCGTAGTATTCATGTCAGTGTTGTTATAGATACAGTATTACTAATTATTACACTATTTTTTGGTATTAGTAATATAAAAAAAAATATTACAATATTACAAATAATTACAAATAATTACAAATAACTACAATTAATTACAAATATATGAAGTTCCTACATAGTATAGTACGACTATGCCTGCTTTTCGCCTCAATGCACCTATTCAGCTCTCATCTACTCACGCAATTTTCGATCATAAACCATTCTCAATATTATTTTAGAAATCAATTATATGCTATTCAAAACTTAATCTCTGTAGATCTCTTCATGCTCCCTTAAATCGGAGAAGCTTCCCAGATCGTTATCTAAATATGGAACTTTCTTGAGCCTGGAAACACTATATTCCAGCTCGCTTAAAAGTAGACTATTTGTCGAGTTTTGAGTCTCTGTATCGCTAGATTCTGCATCGCTCAACTCTGCATCATGTCTAGAATACCAAGACTCTGCATCGCTGAAATCGGATTCGCAAAAACCTGGTAAATTGCGTGTAGTATCCAAAGGCTCTGCTTCGCTCGTGTCCCCCAAGTTTTGCGTACAACTGGTGACAAGATCTTCCACCGTGTTTAATCCTATTGAAATCTGCAAATCACAGTTCTGAGCACACTTCGTATCGCTCGTTGTCACTGATTGTTGCTCATTTTACCTCTCAGGGCAGGATCTTTTCCTCCCATCATCCAGGTCTGGTATGTTGCAGACTTCGCTTCGCCCATACTACACGTAGGTTGCTCGGAGGTGGAGTTCAGAGGTTCTAAATGAGCACGATCCTGATTATCGGCAGCTTCCGACTGTGATAGGGAGTCAAAGAAGACACTTGCCTCGTCTGTAATAATAGCCAACATCTCGATTGTGTGCGGTTGAAGTCTGTTTCGCTAACTATGCTCTTCACTTTGGAGAAAAGAGATTCCGAGGGAGAGGACATCGCCATCATGGACAAAGATCTCGGGCCATCCGGAAGACAGTAGGAAACGAGCCCTCGTTGAGTTTGTAGTACTCCCGAATCTGGTTCTTGACTTTGGCATTCTCTTGCTGCAAGTACCTCTGAAGTTCGCTCTCACCGTCATGGTCATCGTCATGCTGACTCGCGTCATAAAAAAAATTTAAACACGCACTTTCTGTAATCTTTAGCTCAAGTTTTCTTTCCTTCCCTTTCGCGGCCACCCCGGAAATGGAGTTTATCGGTCACTTCGCCTTTCCGTTCAACTTCCCTCAAGCCTTTAAACTTTCATAAAAAACTATATATTATTTGTAATTATTTGTAATATCGCCTCTATATTACAAATACTTTTTTAAAAATATTACAATCTGTAATAAACCATATCAGTAATAACTATTACTAATTATTACTAAATTTCTAATTATTACGCGCGAAAATTTTGTAATTTAACATCACTGATTCATGTTATGGCAATTTTCGGTAGCGTGTTTCCATACTTCAGATATGAATTTGTTGCGGTTAGATAACAATTTACGAGAACATTACGAAACATTCACCGTTCAAATCCAGCAGTAAGGATAAACAAAGCTCCCGGTGATTCAACCTAAACGCTTTGTGGAAATCTGCCCAGAGGTGTGGGATCTCACTCGATGGAAACAGTTCTGGACAGCTCTATACAAAGAAGAATGGATCAAGAGGAGTGATCTCACGGCTCTTCACCAATTCAACACAGGGATGCATGTCCCAGTGCATGACTCCAAGGAGCGCACGGACCAACAGTGCCTCCTTTGTGGACAAACGATTAATCAACAAGTTATTCAAAGTCATTTATACAACTCTTGTGATATCTCAAAATCGTGGTGGAATCAAATCGGCATGACCACAAAGATGCACTTAAGTGAGATGCTTGCTCCAACAAATACCACATTCACCAACCTACGCAACCTCAATTGGTTCGTGAAGGTTGTACGAAAAATTT
>JAKTWD010000078.1:0-26560 GCA_030581935.1 Metschnikowia corniflorae | reverse complement strand
GTCGAAAGCCAGCAAATTTTATTCCCCAAAATCAAGGTTTCCGGACCTTTTCGCTTTGTGTCTTGCAATCTTCGTATCTCGGCCAGGTGTTCAAACGCTGTCAGAAGAAACTATTTGTTGCGAACGCCTTTTACAAGCCATCGAATGAGATTGGGAAGTGACTCCATTCGATTTGAAAACTCCCTTAAAAAGGGAGATGTTTCATCAATTTCCCGAATGCTCTCAACAAACGCTCTTGAACCCTACTTCTTGAAAAACGTGAAATGCAAATTATTTTGGTGGATAAATTCAATACGTGACCGGCGCAACGTACATTACCAACACATTGGGCGTTCATAGTTTTGAATTGGTCAAGTTGAACGCTCAGTACTGAGGCATTACCCCTCGTACAATACGAGTTTACAAAGCAAAACCTTTGTTCACGTCCTGGCAAACGATAATAATTACTCCTCCTGTTATGAATTTCACTTAGGCACCACACACACACAACTAAATAATCCCTGAGTTCAGTGGAATTACCGAGTAAGTGTATTGTGATCCCCAAAAGCTTGTTTCGATTACTGGCTTTCCACTCATCAAGTATAAGAGCAAGCTGGCCCTCTATATCAAGCTTCTTTCTCAAGGCATCCACTTCTGTATAGTAAATTTTTTCGAGTGGCTTGGTGATGAGCGAACGCGACATAACCTTTTGTAGTCCCAAAAGTCCATGTTCTTAGTTTTTTTTGCTTACTATGGAACCACCCAATCAGAGCCAGTCTGATACACATTGTGCACACCTTGTAATATGACGGAAAATCGTAAGTGTATCGTAAAAATTTACTATTTAATTACAAACGAAGGGCCTGTCGTTATCGTTACTACGATAACGAAAAATCGTTAGCTTTGACGAAATTTACGATGAATTTACGATGCGACTCAACACTGCTTATGAGCATGTCGCAGCCATACTTTGCAGCCGGAACGCAGCACGCCAAAATTAGATCCCGCTATATAGCCACAAAGAGCGAATAGTCATATATTATATACTTCGGGAGGCTATGTTCCTTTTGAAGATGCCTTCGGGGTGCTAAAATACGAATATTCTACAAATTTTGAGTAAATTCGTCAGGGCCTAAACTGCTGGGGTAGGTGACCTGCAGATAAGCAGCCTCCAACCGGTTTTTCCACCAGAGGCTCTGGTATTTGGCTTCCATCTGTGCACTATACCATACCGTACTCGGCCACCCATATTCTCGGCCACCGCGCGCGACGCGCTCTCGTTGATCAAAGTAAACTTTAGATTCAAATACTACACCGCAAATGTCGGAAGCGTACTGAAAACTTGAGCACTAGGTGCTATTCTACTAACCGCTAAAGTAAAAACTTGCCTTTGACGTTCTCTTCGTGAATTAGCAAAAAGTTCCTTTGTGCACAGATCCACTTGCCAAGACCGTTGGCATGGAAAGTTAAGTTTGCTGAAGCCAGCAGAAACGTTAAATCTTGACTTCTTAGGAGGGGATTTGTTGCTCTATCTATGTTTTACCGATGTAGCTCCTACGCCGGTAATGCCCGAATCATGGCGATCCAAGTCCTCGCCGCTCGCGGAACGACAACCCCTTGTGAGATTGGCAAGCATTGGCTTCTACAAAATTTAAAAAAAACAGAAGAACTTCCGTCAAGCTTGTAAAGACCCGGGATTATGCGAGTAGCTCTTGTGAAGTTATAGAAAGATTTGAGCTTGGTTCGATCTTGTTATAAACGCGATCACAGAATTCGGGAGCGCGCAAGAAGATTTCCAAAACGTTGACGAGCTTTGTTTTCCGACTGGAGTCTTTGCATAGACTAATATTACAGGACCGTTATCTGCGGTGCCTCAGAGATTACATAACCGTGAGTGGGTCAGTGTAATCGACTTTGTGAGCTATTTTTGCAACCGCAAGTTGCAAAGGGTTTGTATAAGGACTTACCAAAAATATGGCGTTTGGGCTGTAGTCCAAATTGATGGATCAACAACCAACTTGCTTGTTAAATGGCTGAGGGAAGTTCTCATACCTTCAGTGCGACGGGATATTTTCGTCTCCTACTCTTTGACGGACGAAGGTCATTTGACTCCAGGATTTCAGGACGTATGCGAGAAACATTGCACAGAGATACAATTAATGCCACCGTATCCTTCTCATCGCCTTCAGCCACTTGGTCTTGTCTGTTTTTTTCAATTTTGAAACGAGCACACAGAGATCTTATTAATGGGAGAGTAAAATGATGGTGCACGGTTTGAGTTTTTCAAAGCATATACCGAGACTCAAAGACAAGCCTTTAGGCAGGAGATACATAAGTGCATCCAGCACCGTTGGTTTGTTCTCCATCATCCTGATCATGTGGTTTCTGAGTTGCCTCGGAACGTTTGTGCATCACTCTATGGACAAGCAAAGCAATTAGAAGTGATGCAAGAGGATGGACAAAAAAGCTCTCAAAGCCCCAGTATTCCAATTTGATCTAAGGAATTGAAGCTGCTGACTGCATATATCGGGAAAGTTCTTCCTCATGTGTCTAAGGGTTTCAGAAGCCCATTGAAAGTGAAATTTGACTCACTCATAAATGGAGCACACATGCTCTTACAATCAGCGCATCGCATACTCTTTTTTGAAGGAATGAGAGTCAAAACCTAAAGGAAGATTAACTCTGGGAGATAAAGTTCTGTCAAGAAGATTTAATTATATCTTCATTGACAGATATACAGCAGTAAAGCCCAAAAACATCTGGCGGGAAACTAAGCAGTGGATCTCCTAGGCGAGGACGCCGGCCCTATCTGTGTGGGAAATATGGTGTTTCTGGAAGTACATCTAAAAAGTGCCCTTCAGCTACTGAATGATTCATCATGAAACATTCTCGATCATTTTTATGTTTCACTTGCAAAATTTGAGGTTGCCAATATTACGCGTCGCAATGGCCGAGCGCGTCGGTGGCCGAGCGTGATGGGAGAACTGTATCAATTAACCTCCACCTCACTCTCGGCACTGCATACAATCCCGTCGCGCCAAACATGGCCGTGCTCTCCAGACTCCATTATGTGCCTCCGAGACGTGGCCAAAACGAGTTGAAGGTGGACACAACAGCCGCCACACGCTCTTTCATCCCCGTTTTATCCCCAGATATGCCAGAAAAACCAAAACCGCGTGCGCTGGTCAGCTCGCTTTTTCCCGAGATCGCGCCCGGGGCGTTGGCCGCTCGTCTCCATGAGCTCACGCTGAAGTTTGAGTCGTCATCTTCAGCCGCCGATTTGGAGACGTTGTCGCGGGAAATAGACGCCGAAACTGCACGGGCAGACTCGCAGGTGCGCCGCTTTATAGAAGCTGCGTCGCGAAAGCACACACAGCAACTTTCAGGAGCCGAATTGGCACGGGCAAAGCTCTCGGGCGCAATTGCAAACCTGAACGAGCTCACGCGGGTGTTCTCGGCGGCTAACGACTTGGGGCACCTGCTCACGCTGAAGATCAAAGCACTTGACCTAGAAATAGAAAACGTGGACAAGACGTTGGCATATGTCGCCGACACGCAGCGTCTAAAGAACAGCATTTCTCAGATCCAGTACGCCATCGAAAAGAGCCGCTGGAGCGAGGCTGCAAATTGTATATATGCGATCAACCACCAGTTGATCCCGGACTTGCCCGAGAGCAGGTTCGCCTCCGCGGTCGTGCCATCCTCAGGGGTGCCTGAACTCCCGAGAGTAGCTGTAGATAAGTGGGTCGGGGAGCTCACGGAAAAGTTTGTGGATTTGTTCACGGACGCGGCCAAACGGCGCGACGTTGCCGAAATCTCGACCTACTTCCAGCTTTTTCCGTTGATCGACCAGGCGGAAACGGGGCTCAGCTGCTACTCGAAGTTCATTTGTCTGATCATTACCGATACCTCGCGTACGCTCATCCATCTGGCGACACAAAGCGAGCCCAAACCGGGGATATTTGCGAGCGCGGCGAAAAGTCTTTTCGAAAGCGTGTCCACCATGTTGTCGCAGCACACGCCGTTGATCACCAAACACTACGGTGAAGCGTATCCCCAAGCAATCGTGTATGTGGTGACCAAAATTCAGCGAGAAATTGACGCACAGATCGCCACCATCGCCGACACGTTCTACGACGTCCACCGTATTGACAAAACGCTTCAGGACATCAAACTCCACAAATTCAGCGTGTTGCAACGACGTCTTCTGGACTACCCGCTGGACACGCTCAGTAACGCGGAGTTGCTGGACCCCGACCTCACGTCGATCGTCGAAATCGGCGACCTCACCAACGAATTGTCTGCGATTTTGCACCACTGGTCACTCTACTGCAAGTTCATCACTGTCAAGTACTTTGGGGGCCCCTCTGTCGAACACAAAGACACTTTGACGCTCCCGGAGTTGCTTGCCGCGTCGCATTTCGAGAAAAAAATCCACGCCAAATACCTCCCCGCTTTCGAGAAGTTGTACACGTTCTACTTCCGTCGGTCGCTTGAGAAGGCCGTGTCTATTGAGGAGGTGCCCTCGCTCGAGCCGTTCTTGAGTGCCTCGAAACAGGCGGTTTCGCCCGAACAGGCGCCGATCTCGTCTTTGATCGAAGATGTGACCTTGGTGTTCCACAGCACGTTCCGGAATGTGTTGGACTCCGCGCAGCCATCCACCGTCAAAAAGTTTGTCTCCGAAACTTGCAGTATCGTGCAAAACGACCTCATTAACGGCATTCTACAGAAAGCGCTAACCGACAACCAGCCGCGCTACAACAACACGCTTCTGTTAATTGAAGAAGACGCTTCTGCCAGTGTCACTGCCACGCCAAACATGTCCCGATCGGGCACTCCCGCTCCGGATTCGATGGGCGGGTTCTTCAAGGGCGCCACCAGTGCGTTTGGAAATGTCGTGGGCACGGGCTCTGCGATTGTGTCGGCGGCTAATCCGGTGGCCACAGGTAACAGTCCGAAGCTCATGCAGTTCATCGTATATCTCAACACGGTCGCCTCCGGCCAGGAGTTTTTCGAGCAGATTGCGCAGAACCTCACCACGCGCAACCCGGTGTACCTCAAGCTGCTCTATCCGTTCGGGCACGACGAGGAAACGGTAAACCATGTGATCAAGTCCGAGTTGCTCGAGCCTTTTACTGCGTCCACGACCCAGGTCATCAAGCAGTCGCTTCTTTTGATTTTGAACCAATCGATCAAGAACAAACTCTCTGCTATGGTATCCGAATGTTTCCCCGATGCAAGCGGAGAAAACTACGTGGTGTTTTCGCTGGCATACCTCAACGATGTGGTGACGGTCACGAGATTCAAGCAAGGCTGGGCGCTGCTCATCAAGCCATACAAGCAGACGCTCCACAAGGCGATTCTTTACGAAAGGCTCCTTCGTCTCATCGTGGTGAACGCTGCCAACATGATTGAAAAGAGATTGGTGGCAGTGTTGAAGAAGTTTAAGGTCAACGAACTCGGTGCGCTCAAGCTCGACAAGGACCTCTCGTTCATCATCAACGAGATCTGCGAGGATGACTATGACTTGCGCGAGAAGTTTGTCCGCGTCACCCAGTTGGTGTTGCTTGTGGGCATGGACCTGGACGAGTACGAAATGAGTACGTATCATGGGGAGGGAGAAGACACGGGGATAAACTGGGTCTTGACACCCCTCGAGCGGAAACAAATCCGCCGGTTCAGAATTTAGAGACAGCAAAAAATACAAAGGAAAGCTTAAAGGGAGACATTCATGTTGAAACTATAGAATATGCACCATACGGACACAGGCCCAGGAATGTATCGTACATGCTAGTACGACAATTATCGTACAGGATGTGGCCGTACACAGGGCTGTATCGTACCGGCAATGCACGATAACTTTTACATTGAATTCTTCGTACGTACACGTACAGGATAGTTCGATGTGTACAAAGAAGGGGTTTTGTACGAGAATACGATGCATGTACGAATCCGGACATACATTCATCACGGGGCTCTCGAAGTCTCTAAGCACATCCGACATTGAGTGATTTGCATTTGCTGCGAATCGATACGCAAACATTTTGCAAGAGAGCACCACATTGGCAGGTATTTGCCCAAATGCTCTGTTCTTTTTTGGTGTGAGAAATATCTCCGCAACGATCCTCGGAAAGAGCCTCGTTTGGACGGTAACGTTTTGCGTTATTGACAACAATGCAAATATGAAGGGCGCTGATACGCAGGTATGCCAGCAATCGCCCTTTGACAAGAAAAGGATGTGAGCTCCTGTAGCTCTGACTCAACTTGTCTTCGGGACCTGTTACGCAGTTATCTGGTTGATATACGTGGACATGTTAGTCGTCACTGTTTGATAGAGCGACTTTGGGCCAAGCTTAATCATTTGAATATTACAAAGCTTGATTGACATCAAGTTAATTTATTCCTATAGAATCACCTATAAAACACAGTGGCAATGACACTGAAATGTGAAAGTGCCCGACTTTTACAAACCTCACTCTCTCCTTCTAATACTTATCGCTTCTGCAAGCCGTGTCACTGCACTCTAACTCGAGTATGCACCAGGAACTTATTCAACTTGCGTCTGAAAAAAGTTGAAGTACAATGTCCGAATTTGCATCCTTTTTTCTATAAAATAAGCTCGGCGAGCAGATTTCACGTACCAATCGAAATTGCACATATTTACGTACTCTTCGATAATACTAGCATCTCATACATGCTCGTGAGCAATGTTATGTCTCACTGATTCAACATGATCTCGTGCAGCTGCAATCGCTGTAAAGATGCTAGAGTGTACCTTAGGAAATTACCCTTTCGAGGTATGATGAGACTTGAATACTATGACTGCGTTCACCAAATCATGAATCGAAACATAAGATCCGAAATCGAAACGACTAAGAAGTTGCAAATCCTTGTGCTGTTTCCATTCAGATTTGTGTAGTGGCTTTCAAAAGTTTTTCCGGCGTCATGTGAGACGAGCTTGTATTCAGAATCCTAAAGCCGCCTCAGCTGTACTCAAGTTTTCTTGCTGCATCGAGAACCAGTAGGATGACTTAAGGATGGGCTTCAGCACAAGTCACGTGTGCGAGGAGTAATCGAATCCAGGCTTCAAGATAACAAATTCTTAATAAACATCCACTCGAGACACTCAGTGAGGAAGAACATTCACAGAAAAATGGTTTTGCTTTATCCATGTAAGATTGTACGACCTGACATCTCATCGTCCACATTTATGAAGGTTACAACCCATCATAGACCTTGAAAGATGGAACTAGAGTGGGATAATACCCAAAGGACTCACTCGAACAAATTCCTTTGCTCGCAATTTTCAGTTGAATAATTGAGGTTTTTTGCAACCAAGTCGATTGAATTGCGAACTAGCTCGCTCAAGAAGATTCAGGCGCGAGCAAATTCGATCTCACAGCCCTGATTTGTTTCCAATTTGTTATCCTATTCATGTCGGCACTCATGCTTTCACAGATGGATATCACGTTGGAGTTTGGAATGGAGCTCTTGTATTTTCAGTCCTCAGGTGCTGAAGGGCAACACCATAATGAGAGCTCACAGTGTACAACAGTAGACTGTTCGCCACCACTTCCACCCGACTGTCCAAATCCAACTGATTGATTGCGCTTGGGGCAAAAAGACATCATCCACGGCCTGTGTGAAAGCGGCGTATCTCATCTTACTGCGTTCACTTGGAAATTACGGTAAAAGTTCCTGCTCGAAAAAAGAGAGTTTGCAGCACGCGTAGTCGCCAAATCTTTGTTTCCGCTTTTCGCGAGTATTTGGTCAATCACAATTCCCACATGTATTCCTCATTGCCGCTGCGTATCTTCGAATGTATGAAATAGAAACATAATTGCCGGCACAAGTCTTTCGACGATAGCTTGATCGACAAGTTATCAGTCTCGTGGGATGCTAGTTTCGTTTTCAACCGCACTCCTTTCCGCTCTCCGTCTTCTCCACGCGGATAGACTCCATCTTTCTGTTGAGGGCTCTTTCACAGTACAGAATTCGGTTTCTGTGGTTTGCGGTTTTTGGCTTTTTAGGTGACTCGGTGATGAAATGCTGCACTTGGGACGCAAGCTTTAAGTTCTGGGATTTTCCAATACCAACTCCTTTAAATAATTCGGTGAAAAGTAATGAAAGGGAGATTTTCAGACTCGAATCCTGCGAAAAAAAAGGGAGGGTGTGAGCTTGGGCAGTTGTCCAAGAACGTCAAAGAAGCGCCCAATATCACAGAGAACGTACCGGTTTTCTCGGTCTTAATAAGCGGGTCATTGAGCCGGTCGTCCAGCTCCGAAACTACGGCACTAAGCACAAGATACACACAGTGAAAAACGACCATCAGGGCCTGGCCCATTCCAGTATCGAGTTTCAGCTCCTGTGCCCGTTATTGATCAAAGTTTTGGACACCATCAAGGAAAAAGATTAATAGCAATGGCCGCTTGGGTCATGCTGCAGCCGGGACTACCATAAAACACGTACATTATCACAGTGGGAACAATGCTGCTGAGATACATGATGCGCCACCTACCAACAATTTTATCCAAACCCCGGCGTCAAATTCATCTAAGTTCCTACAACCCGATCTTCCTAAGCCTCTCGCTTGACTTCCGTCAAAGGCTGGTCGTACGAGATCTTCTCCACCTCTCTCGTTTCACCCCTGATTATGCGCTTGTGTCCCACACGGAGCTGAGGCGGCAAATTATCAAACTTCGGATGCGTGTAGTCGCATTCGTATCCGTTGGGGCAGAACCCAGTCAAGAACATCGGACATAATACTTTACGAATGTGCCGGTTGGGACACTGAGAGCCCTCGGGACAAAAGCCCTTCTCGTACTGCAGACACTCGGGGATCCTCAGCTGGGGATCTATGTGGCGGTACAAACATTCAGGCGTCTGAGTACAGTAGCCGTTCTTGGAGAAGAAAAGGCATTCGGGCATTTTCCGAAGATTGAACTCGTGAAGATACTCACAGTGGTCGTTTTTCTTACAAAGCCCCCGGAGCCAGTGCTTGCACACGACCTTATTACTGAACATAGCAGGCACGTGCTTGTTGGGGCAAAACGGGCCATTTGGACACGAGTCAGGCTGGTTTGGCTTGAAGAACTGGCACACCGGTCTGTCTGGATCTAGACTGAAGTTGTGCTCCTTTCGGAGAAACGCCTCGAACTTGAACGGCTTGTTCTTTGTGTCGGGGTGTATTATGGGGTTGAGCGAGATCATTTTGGGTTTTGAAGTGCAGATGAAAGCAGATGTCTGATTAAAGGCCAGGCACCACGCCTGGGTTATCGTGGTCATGGGGTGCACGGGTGTGCACGTGACCTGCTGTGGCAACGGTGGAACGTGCTGGAAGGACTGACAAAGAGGCGATGATGGCGAGACTGGCCTGATTCCGTAATCTATCCTGGTACCCTGATAATGGTTTGTATCAGGATTTGTGCAATTCAGATACATGTAGAGTTGAGGTTGGTCGCCCTCCATACAGTGGTTGTACACTGGCAGATTGAACCAACATAAGATTTTATATTGTGGCATCTATACGACCTGCGATTAGATGTCATCAAGCGGATTGCTGAATGACTACGAAAGTGTTTGAATATTTGAATATACGAACATTGTCAAAATAGTCTTATCAAGAATTGTATGTGCGGCTTTGAAGGACCACTCTATATCTCACATGAGTAGCAGTATTCCTACAACACCCAAACATTTTTATGACGGTGACTAGGAAAATTGAGAATTGATGGAGAATTTAGCTTGTGTGGTTCTTTGAAGCTAAAAATCCGAGACTACGTATTTTTCCGGAATGTTTATGACGTTTGTAAATTCGCACGGTTGACGTATCTCCAATGAGACAGCGAGATTCAACGCTACCTTTTATTTTTCTAGAATTTTCTAAAAATTCAGCAAAAGCTTTTTTCAATTTTCATGGACATCAGATAAATCAGATAATTCTGTTGGGCAAAATATATGATTCCTGTTCAACAGTCTCGCCTTTGTCAGATACAAGTCTGAATCAATTAGGCTCCGGATAGAAAACCCGTTGCTAATAAAAAATGAGTGCATATTAAACACCTTAACAGTAGCCAATAAACTCTCTTCCGGGGAAAAGGTGACTCATATAGAATTTCTCGAAGTCCGTCTGACAGAGACTATCACATCCAGACAATCGGTCCAGTACGTGTATTACTCCGTACTCGACCGCCTTGCAGAGTGCTGGTCGAGCAATCGAAAGACAAATACAGTAACCCTTTTACAGGATGACAAATCCAGTGACTGGCAGAAATATCTGCTGATCGAAAACGCTCAACTAGGGTAGCTCTCGAGCCTGGTGACTCTGCCTTCTTTAAGTCTTCCTTTTTAGTATCGTTGTACTCCTACTACTTAATACTCAATGGGGCTCATATGGAAAATATGAGCGGCACACCAACTCAAGAGCTGAGGAAGGGTTGGACACGGCAAGAATTGAGCTGATAACATTGCTACCATACTTGTTGACCTTTTTAACTCAAGATTCTGTACGATTAATCAGCGAAACCATTTTGTTGTGGGGAGTATGATGGAAAAGGCTCTTTTCGATACCGAGTTTTGCGAGTTCGGATCCCGTTGGCAACTCCGTGGCATTGCCTGATCGGAACAGCCGGGAACCGATTATTCCAAACTTGTAGTTTGTCTGGCATCTCGCCCTTGAAAGATTGTTCCCAGTGATGATGAGTTCCATGTATCTGGAATGTTCATCGCTGAGCGTAGTGACGTAAAGTTGTCGCCCTTTTTCGCCAAGATCGGTCCCATGGTATCGGAGTGAACTCGTTCATGGATCCGGATTGCTGGAACATGCTTTTTCGTGTGTGGGTAGCAACTACGTTTGCTTCGGTACATGTCTGACATGACTTGTATGATCCTTTATCGTCCTGGCCCACCTTGTACAGAATAACTCTGAGCTATTTCAAATCCTTGAGTGCTTTCATGGAGGCATGTCCACATGCGATGTGTAATACATGAGATTTCTTGAGCCGAATGGGTTTGGAACATTGTGATCGCGGAGATTGGCTATCAACGCAAATTCTTGCGCTTCCACTTGGTTCTTTGGGCTTCGCTGTAACCTGGTGGCAATGTTTGCTGTGTGTTCGTGGACCCGTAGAAAAGGTAGTCTCCGGGGGAGGTACCGATTTTGAACTTCTTTCCCGGTTACCTTCGTATGTTCAACATATAAGAAAAAGTCAGAAGCTTCTGGAGTACGCGAAATCCATACGAAAACAACTGACAAAGACAAATGATACTCTGGTACAGAGAGGGCCGAAGAGACGGCGAGTGCAATATTCTTCCCTAGTGAGTAGAAATTCTCTGATTTTTCTTGTAATTGAAAAACGAGGCCAGTTTCTTTGAACCATTTCTGTCTATAGCGCTATGAGACTTTGCGCAACAGAAAAAATAGTTGAGGCCTGTGGATCACCGAGCGAGGTGATATAATGCCCTTTCTCGAGTTTCTCATGGCTTTTGAGTATGATGAGTAGCAGATCTGGTCTGAAGTTGCCTCTGTTGAGTCAAAGTTCGCCATCTCTTCAAAGCAAAACAAGTTTGAGTCGAAAAGTTATCTCACTGGAGTAAGGAACTACTGGCTTGTTCGAGACTGGTGTTAAAAACTTGTTGGAGGATCTCAGGGATGGGGAATCTGGTATAGTCCAGGCGCTGTTTATCCTCCTGGTGTCGCCGCTCCTCCTCCCTCTCAGATTGAGAATAAGAGGAAGGTTGAGAATGAGTAACCCAGAGACACGAACAATGAAAAGGTGATGGGTACAAAGCTGACTCAAAGAGTGAAGAAGGATGGACCGCCCTTCTTGCCTTGGTATGAGTGCATCAAGAAGAAAAGAGAAGCAAAGGCGAAGTATGGTGATTTTCCTCAAGAGACGTCTGCCTCATTGCAACCTGTTGATGATATTGGTTTCCTCAAAGATTTGATCAGGATTACACCTTTGAGTTTAAAAGGATGGAGGTTCTTCTTTAATGTTGTAAAGGACAAGTCCATCTTGAGCAATTATCGCCCTGATGCTATCTGCTTTCCGCTGCAGCCTGCGGTGGAGAGACACTTGAAGGAGCAGGTGATGTGAGAACCCGAGAACCTGTTTGAAAGTCGGTTCAGCTGGGATTCTCAGAGGTGTGTTTCATGATGACGAATGGCATGCTATCTTGTTTAGTACAAATCTGTACATCCCATTTCACCATGGGATTGTCGCTGACAGGCTGATACTAGGCTAACCACTGGATTCATGCGCAACGGTATTCCTGAGGTGCAAGTGGAGGTGCCTAAGTTTGATGATCTTGTACTGGGAAACCTGTGATGCCAACATATCATCTGTCAAGATCGAATCAGCCTGTAGCGCAGTTGAATGTTGTGGATGTTGTGATTGAGGACGCGGATGTTGAATAAAGTAGTGATGAGTTTCCTGTGAGTGTACCTGTTGTTCAGGGTTCTCAACAGACGAGACAATAAAGCATTATCTTTGGAGTGGCACGCTAAACTATGTCATCCAGGTCAGTACTTTTTTGAAGAGACGAAAAAGACTATGGGGTTGAAGAATGTGTTTCATGAGCCCATGTCTCACTGTGATACTTGTCTTTTCGGGAAAGCAAAGCGCTCCATCCCGAATGTTCTACAGAACTTGGATCTGGTTTCACGACCACTTGAAGATCTTCATGCTGATTTACGTGGCTCATTTCATCATCCTGTGGGACATGACAACTCGTTGTTTTTCTTGACGATACCGTATTTCGCGGTATGTCCATGCTGTTTCTATTCGTTGCAAGAATGATGGTGGTGACAGACTCAGAGATTGCATTGCTGAATCTGTGAGACGTTCTGGCGTGTCCCTTCTTCCACGGGACGTGAGATCTGACAATGGTAAAGAATTTGTCAATGACAATCTTGAGAATTACTCGAGTAAGCATGTCCTTAAGATTGGCCTCACTAATTCACATTTCGCCTACCACAATGGAATGGTAGAGCGCAGACATGAGATGTTACAAGAGAGGACACGGTGTTTGATGTTGTACACAGCAGTTCCCTTGATCTTCCGGCCTGAAGCTGTTATGTTTGCAGCTAACTTGATTAATTGAGATCCCATCAGAGGAGAGAAAACACCCTTGAAAGTCTTGAATGGTGAAGCACATAAACGGCCCGAAAATCACATCTTTGGCTGTCAGCTCATGCGATGTGTGTTTGATCCACCACTCGTGTTTGACTCTTCATCCTGGGCCAAGAACGGTCGAGTCTCTCGAATGATCACCCACAAGATTAGCAATGACATATCTGAACATTAAGCTTGCTTTGGCATCATGCCGTGCTACCATAACTTTGCATAGAGAAGATGGTCAAGTCGAACCTGGGTTTTCCAAAAATTCTTGAAAAGGCTTTTCGAATGCATAGTGTGGCAAAAATGATCAACCTGGCGAGCGATGGTTTAACCTTGAAGTCAACAGTGTGGAGTTGATGATCCATGCCCTCATTCTCGTTGCGTTTAAATTTCAACAATAAACCGCCCGCTGTTGATCAATTACTGAGCAGGTGATGCCTACTTCGCAATAGATGAAGCAGCCCTTTGTGCAGAGATCCTGGTGCTGGAGTACAAAGCGGCTTATACAGAAGTAGAAGGTCCAACAATTCCCCAAACAAGTAATCACCAAACTTTGCACTTGACAATCTCAGATTACTCACTCGAACACCGACATATCTTATTTCAAGATTATCGAATCTGTATTTATGCGTCGAGTCAAAGTGGTCCTCTTGCACTGCCTAGTGCTGAACCGAGGTCTCTGTATGCCACCTGCAGTGGTGGAGTCAACTGTTGCAAAGTCGAGTACAAATTCTGGAGCGTTGTAATATTCTAAAGCAACGAGATCCAGAAAGTGTGGGGTAAATTATTTCGCCAGTCTCGTCGATGTGTTGAACGCTTTCCGCACTTTTGACGGGGAGGATACCAAGGTGAAAGTCATTGATGCTTTTGTGGACGGAAAAGCGCCGGTCAGAAGTCACTATTTCTCTGAAGAAATCAATTTTCAGGACTTCACTCCGATTGTGTGCCACTTCAAGGACTTTGAGGACACGCACTTGTTTCAGAGGCAATATTCACCTTTGTTTTATTCATTTCTATGAGACCGACCAACGGATTCCGGCGTTACTTGATAACGAGGCGGTTTTGCGTATCAACAAGGAGTTTGAGCTAGCCAGCGGCGATAAGCTTCGCTCGAAAAGGTGAGGTGTTCTCGCGCCGAAAATACCTTGCGCTTCCAAGCCATCGAAATTATGGTGAAATTCGTATTTGGCACACGGATTCCTTTGGACTCTGACTAAGAGCGCTTCGAAGTCGAGACACTCAACGTGCCCAAGACTCAGAAAAAACTGGACAAGCCAAAGGAAAAAGTGGAAAGAAAAGGATGAAAGCCCAAGAAAGAAGAGCACGTGTCTCTCATGGGGCAACGCCGGTTGGAGCCTCAGCAAGAACCCTCGAATATCCACAAACCTGTGATGTGAAACAGGTAGGGGGCACCATGCCATCTTGGTTAGAAGAAACCGAGCTGATGATTCTCGGGCACGCTCCAAGACTAGCTGCAAAAACCCAGGATCACGAGTCTGATGCAGGGCTCGCCGACATGGTGCTGGCGATCGTCAGCGAAGACGGGATTAGGGGCACCGTGACGACAACCTGCTGTGGTAGAGTCATACTCACCCATCCGTGAGAAGCGTTTCGTAACAACGGCGTCCTTGAAAGTGGACGCGATCTGTTCATTGTTGCTACCCACATCGATATGATTGGCCTTCAAGAGCTCTCTTTCCTGGTCTATGAGTTCTGCCTCGGCGGTAGACTTTCTGCGATAGTCTTCAACGTAGGGAGCACTGAGAAACGCACTACTTTCGTCGGAGTATCCGCTCGACCGGCCCTGCTCCTGGTCGTTACGAGGACTGCCACAGTGTATGAAGTCGCTCGGGAGAAAATCAGTAACAATTTGGAGATTGTAGCTGTTACAGTGCACTATTCGAATGAGACATTCAAGCTTCAAACATACATTATTGGTATCGAGAATATGACGACCACTTCGAATACGGCCGATGTGCTTTTTGACCTTGTGAGGGCTGTAACATTATTAGATTGAAGACCGTATCGTGTCTATCACCAGAGACAATGCCGGCCCTAACAACGTTTTAGTCGACAAATCTGGAAGAGCCTTAATATCTCTGTGTGAAATATTATGTTCGTGCAAAAAGCGGATAGCATCAAAAAGATCCAAGAAGATATGCCTCGCTAATTTTTTGAAAAGTAGGTGTGCTCAACAATTTAGTCAAGATTTCTCTCCCATCACAATACTCGTTAATGAGATAGCTCTTATCTTCGGACTCGAGAGATCAAATGAGATTCAAAGTGTTTGGATGAGCTTCTGAAATTTCCAAAGTATTGATAACAAAAATCTCATTCGTGATATTGGCCGCCTGTTTTTCTGACAGTTTTTTTTTCAATCACCTTGCTGGCGACCCCCTGTCAGCAAGGTGATTTCACTCATTTATACACTAATGAGAAAGCACCTTCTCCAAGAAGTGGTATAACCGCTCCTCGCCTGGAACGGATAAGTCTTTGGTGTAAATATGTGCTAATAAATGTAGCATCCCGAGCCTTTCAAACACGCCCTTTACATCCTCAGAACTCACAGAAACGCTTTCTCCCCGATGAGTACACCTGTAAGGATTTTGGAGCGCTGCAACATTCTTTTGTACCTTTACTCCTACTAACGACTTCAAATTGAGATCTCTTATGAAGATCAGACGCAAGTCATTGACGAGTTGGAGCCAAAACACTCATATTTCGAACACAGGTACATTTCCATGGCCACTGACGTCTCGTCTGACTTTTCCAAAGCTTTTCACGAGCTGATAACCTGTTAAAAGTGTTTCCACCTTTCCTCCCTTTGAATTCGGACAAATCAGGTGAGCGGACTATTCATGGGATGTTCGTGTGCAACTTCATTGAAGCCTTACAAGTTCACCTCACAACTCCGTATCGTACTCCTAAACGCTTCGAGAATGAGCTCAAGTCATAGCATAAGGCATGAAAAGATTTGTTCAACTCAAGAGGTTGGTGTGCCCATAGCAATGAATCTATCAGCGCCTCCGATAAACTTCATTAGGGAGACGTCTCCCCTTGGGTTTCCTGATCGTATCGGTTCTGACTCACACAGCGAATACTACCACAGTAGCTTTTTAAAATACCCAGTGTTCTGGTTAATCGAACTATGCTTCCCACACGCCTTTCGACAATGCCTATCTATGACACTTCTGTTTAGTCCTACAGTGGAGTGGGGGTCTCCATCTCTTCAATATACTACGCCATTCAAAAGAATCAGAGGTTAGCACTCTATTGGGTAAGAGGAAAGCTTGTCATCCAATGCTCCTGTATCAGAAATAACTCCATTATCAGAATCTCTGGGGGAAAGAGCGGTTGGAGGGTGTCTGCTTATGTGCACGTCACCTACCCCAGCAGTTTAGGCCCTGACGAATTAACTCAAAATTTGAAAAGTCTTTGTATTTTTGCACCCCAAAGTCATCTACAAAGTGAATGACACCTCTCGATGTATTTATTTCGGGATCCATTACTCTTTGTGGCTATGTATAGCGGGGCTTAAAAGTGGCGTGCTGCGTCTCGGTTGCAAAGTATGGATGCGGTGTAAAACGTGTCGAAATGACTATATCTTACGCGATGTACTTAGAGAGTAGTAGGAAGTAAGAGATATAACTTTAGAACGTAGCTGCTGACATCTATGGCCTCGTTTTCAGCGAAAAGGCCCACATAGAGCCTCCTCAGAAGTTGATTACTTAATGAATCCTACATACAACGGAGAAATTATCAGTATAACCATTTTCATTACTACGGATAGAATATGATTTAAACTGTTTTGTAGCAATCACTATCGGTAATAGGTGAAAAATCTCTCTAGCTCATGCACATTTTCCGGAAAAACGGCCCAACACTCATTATCCCGTTCCTCTTTACAGACCTTTGGCGTGATAAACACATCATTAGTTTCGCCGTTCTCCCGAAACAACACATTAATATCGAACGTACTCAGTAAGCATCCAAGCCAGAAAGACGATACCAAGTAGTGACATCTTTGAAATCAAAATTACATTGATCCTGCATTGACTTCCCCTATGCTTCCTAACAGTGTTGATTCGTAAGCGTCGTCAACGACGTTAACGACGAATTACGATGAGAGACCCATCACGATCGTAAATATCGTAAATATTTACGATAAAGTTTTTATGTTTTGATGGTGCTCATCTTTTTCACGATTTCTCTTATGTACAACGAAAGTAAGCACTAAAGCCTTTCTGAATCTAATTTTTATGTCATGATAGCCATGATTTGTACAAGAAGTTTGTTTATTGTAACGATTTTCAAAATCTAAGTCTAATATGATCACCTGCTTCCCTTCGCTTAAACGAGCTCTTCATCCAGCACTTCGTTCGCTCCACCCAGCACTTCTACCAGGTCATCCCCCAGGTTTCACCTTTTTGATTTATACGGGTCTGTTCCACTATGGAGTAACCAAATCCAAACCCGGCCGATGTATAAGCAAAAGGGTTGGGGGAAGGTATGGATTCAGGAGACGTACTAAGTTCCAGATTAGGAGGTGTTTCAGATGATTCTAGTGTCATTGAACTTTTTAACTATGCAGAAAAATGTAGACAAGACAGGCGAGAGCGAATTGCTTGAATAAATGCAGCGCTAGTGCTTAACACTTTCGTTTGCACATGATCATTGAGACTTGGTTTTTGCAAAAGTTCATTATCTTGGTTCTTTGATTTGCATGGAACCACCCAATCAGAGCCAGCCTTATAAACAGTGTGCACACCTTACAATATGCCGAAAAATCGTAAGTGTATCGTAAAATTTCATGATTCTTTTACTAACGATGGGCCTATCGTAATCGTAATTACGATAACGAAATATCGTTAACTTTAACAAAATTTACGGTGAATTTACGATGCGACTCAACACTGCTTCCTAACATGACTGAGATATGTAAGGGTGAGGAAAAAGGCCGGGTAGGCAATGAGAAAAACAAATTCTTGATCGGTATTTGTCATCGTAAGACTAAAGGGCTTTAGGTCACTTTTCATTTTTTAGAGAGTCCGTGATCCCTGAATGATGTCGTGTGGTACTATGAGAACCGGGCATATTCATTTCCATCTGAATCAGTCAATTTCTAATTGAATTCTAGTTAACACAATATGACACAATAGTCACAAAGTTTAATCATCGAATTATAATAAGGAATTATTCTCGTTATTATGACCGTGACTGGCAACTCTGAAAAACCTGGCTCAACCTGAGTGGGTTCCCCACAGACAGTATGCGCTTACGAGTCCTCGCGCTCTCAGGAACATCACCTGACACTCGCTACCAATCTCCGCAATTCGGTCATGTCAAGCAGTTCCAACAGTATATAAGTAGCAACCGGACGAGCACGCCTCGCAGTAGTAACTTTATTTTCGAAAAAGAAAAATCGCTTTTTCGTCTCCACATTGTTTCTCACACGCCGGGCCTGGACTATAATCCTTGTTATAGGCTTGAGCTCCTTGATGTCCCGTTGGCATTCACAAGTATCATTTTTTTCCAACTTTACAGCCAAAATGGCACCAAAGAACTCACATTATGACACCGTCGTAGTCGGATCGGGTCTCGCGGGACTCACTGCCGCGTATAAGCTTGCGGAAAGGGGAGGTTCCGTGGCATTAGTAGAAAAAACGGCAGCTTTGGGCGGCAATTCCATCAAGGCATCTTCAGGGATCAACGGTGCCCCCACGAAGTTCCAGAATCCGGGGGAAAACGACTCGATCGAGAGTTTTGTGTCGGACACGATTTCCTCTGGAAAAGGGCTTAGTGATCCCCTTTTGGTCGATCATTTAGCGGGCGATAGTAAAAATGCCATTTCTTGGTTATCCGAGGACATTGGCGTGGACTTATCCGCGGTTAGTAGATTAGGGGGCCATTCCCATGCGAGAACACACCGCGGCAAAGGCAAGCTTCCTCCTGGATTTGCCATTATCTCCGCATTGACGAAAAAACTCAAGGAAAAGTCCAACGTGGACATTTTGACGCGGACCCGGCTCCAGGGGTTCTCGAAAATCGAGCACTACGTGTCCGGTGTAGTTTTGGACCACGAGAACGAGGATGGAAGTGGCCACAAAGCCATGGTTATCTCCACGGACAATGTAGTTTTGGCGACCGGAGGGTTTTGTGCCGATACGTCGAGTGACGACTCTTTGATCAGAGAGTACAGGCCCGATTTGCAGCATCTTCCTCTGACAAACGGCCAGCAAACAACTGGAGATGGGCACCGACTTGCTAATTTTGGTCTAGATGCGAAATTGGTCCAGATGGACCAGATCCAAGTCCACCCCACTGGGTTCATCCAGATGAAAGACTCTCTGACGATTTCGAGCAAATGGAAATTCTTGTGCGGGGAGCTTATCCGGGGAATCGGCGGGATTCTTCTTTCTTCCCAGAATGGAAAAAGATTCGTCAATGAGTTGAGTACTCGAGACATTGTCACGCAAGCAATCACGGATGAATGTGGCCCACAAAAAGTGGCTGTTATTGTTGTTAGCGAAGAGGATTACAAAAAGGCCTCTTCGCACATCGACTTCTACGTATCCCAGCTGCTCATGTTCCGTGGTCAAGCCGAGGATGTAGCTCATAAGTTGTCCGAAATTGGCCCTCAAAGTGGGTGTTCTACAGGGGCAATTGAGACCACCCTTGAAGAGTATAATGCGCTGTTGAATAGTCAGAATGACTCCTTGGGGCGGACTCATTTCGGTGAATCGGTCGGAAAGACCTTTTATTTTGGATTCGTCACGCCCGTCTTGCATTTCACCATGGGTGGTGTTGAGACAAATGAGTTCATGCAGATCGTGCGAAAAGACGGAAGCGTCATTCCGAATGTTTATGCGATTGGCGAATTGAGCGCAGGTGTTCATGGGGCCAACCGGTTGGCGGGCAGCTCCTTGCTTGAGTGTGTTGTTTTTGGAAACCGTGTGGCAAACCATATTGCAGAAAAGTCGAAATAAGGGGTCGAATAGGTGACTTGTGGAAGAGGCCTCCAATGTGATGTTTGTTGGTGCTTTCGGTCCCGGGAAATGTCATGTGAGTACATGGCTGTCTTTTGAATGTGGGAGTGAGTCTGCGTTTGCACAGCTCAGAAAAGTGATTTGATATTCTCAGAGTCAAGCACGAAAATAGGGGCCGGCAGATTGACCCTCATAAGCTTTCGTTCTTGATGGCAGTTTGCCAGACTAAGGCTTCGTGTGTTTGAAGCCAGTTAATAACTGGAAATCATAGAAATCAGGTAAGATTTGCTCCGAACTTGCAGCTCAGACCACAACCATTGTGTACACATTCAAGCGTGCTTCAACTTGGTGAAAGTGGCAATAAATAGATTGTTCTTATAATCGCTATTCCTGGTTGCATTAGTCTGATCACTTCAGGTCTTTTCAGATCATCAAGAAGCACAAAAAACGTGGAGGTTTTTCGCTTTGTAGATCCAGAATCCAGAGACCCACCAAAACCTCCTCCCACCGGTTCGATCAACGAGGTTTTCAGAAATATTCGGTGTGAAACAATCTTGGGGCTATGGTGTCCCCGTTGATTCGCGTGAGCCGAGTAAAATGAATCACATAAGTTTAATGAATCACCAAGCTTCTAACTCTCAGGAGGCGTGCCTTCTGCACTCAACGAATCCAATGTTTCCAAGTTGTGCTCGCTCAAAACGGGCCGCTGGAGCACCGACAGCTTGCGCCTGCGTTTTTCCCTCTTCTCCCTCTTCGGCCCCCGCTTCTCTGGGTCAGCCAGGCCCCTCGTAAAGTCAAGCAAGTAGTCTCTTCTTCGGATGCCCTCTTTGATCCAAAACTCGTCTCGATATAGTTCCCAGCCCTCGCGGATATCGGTGTTGAAGCTCCGCGGCGCAAGCACAAGCTTGATATCGTTCAAGCCTACCCTTGGCTGGCACCGCAGCTGCACTGACACGAGCCATATTTCCAACTTCAGATTGGCATTGCGCACCATGGAAGGGGACACCAGATGGCACACGTTCAACGCCACGATGCACAAAAAAAGGCCCAATTCTCGGGACAAGTCCACCGTGCGGCTGGCGAAGCTCGATTTGGTCTTCACAAGCCGAACATTGAGCTGCCGGAGCCCTTTGTTGGTGGATGCTAGAAACCTCCGGGGCAATACTATTGTTTTCTGGTACTCTCCCAGCAAGTGGTAGAGCAAAAGCGTGACCACAAGCATGAGCAAGATGAGCTGGAGACACACACGGAGCGGTCCGCGGGAGGTCTCGGCGAAGTGTAGGTGGTACGAGATAGAGGCGATTAGAGAGCACAAAGCCGCGAGGAAAGTGAGGTATTTGCGGCGCAAAGTCCGCTGCTGGATCACCTGCTGCCGTAGGCTCTCCTCCAAAATCAACAAGTTACGAAAGATCTTGCCCGTGGCCGGGGTCAGCGTGTAGCCACCCCCCTGAGGATACTCAGACCGGAACGAGCGCTCTGAAGGCGCCTCCAGCACGGTCTTTGAGCGGCGGCGCGCCGGTTTTCGCGCCCGCGGCGTCTCGGGCGGCGACACCGACCCGTCGGCGGCCTTCTTGCGGCGGAGACCCTTGAGTTTCGGCGGCAGCTGCGACTCAGAGTCCAGGGCACTCGAGTAGAACACTATGGGCGGCAGAAGATGGCCCGTGGGCGGATCTAGACCCGCGCTTTGCACCAGGGGGGACGGCGAGGTCAGGGGCTGCTCGGCGGCAGGCGCAAAGACGGCAGGCTGGTCGTTAGCGCTGGTTGTCCCCGAGATTGGAGGGCTGGGCGGGTTGAGCCGGATCACGTGACCCGGCGACCCGGGCGCTCGTTTTTGGGTGTCGCTGGGCAGCTGCGGCGGCGGGTCCGAGGTGTCCATTTTGTGCTGGTTGCGGGTTATGGCGGTTGGTTTTCCTCTGGTCAAGTGAAGTTTGTGGCGAAGAACGTGGTGGTAAAAATAGGGTAGTTGGAGCGAAGAGGCAGGTGGTGAGTGTGAGCGGAAAGCGCGAGTGGTGGAGGTGAAAGCGCAGCGTAGCAGATCAATTAGGTCTGACCACAATGGTGCAAGTAGTGAACAATATATGCAAATGTGGAGTTTATGTGATAATAAGATGGTCTTAATATTGCGACTGAAGAATATTCTGGAGAAACCACTTTATATGAAATTGGCAACTGGATATGAAAGATGGATCTGATGTCAATATGCAGGCCCTTATACCAGACGCGCTGGTAATATAACAAAAAATACTGCTTGTGTTCAAAAGGAGGTCGGCTGCTTAAACGGTTTCTGTATAGTGCTATATGAAGTTTTTGATCTGAGAAAGGGGGCTGAGGTCTGGAAGAAAAAGTGTGACCAGGCGACTTTGATAGGGAAGCATCTAAATCGGACTAGTGGCTATAAAGAGGACTTCAAGTGTTCCAAAAGTAGAAATTTGCCGACTCTTGTGCATACAGGTTTTGTCTCAGGCTTAAAAATTGACTCATTGCTTCCAATTAGCAGTAAAAATTATCGGAAAGGCTTGTGGTTTGGGATTGGCAGGAGTAGATGGAAACACCAGGACCGGAGCTTATCTGCAGGTCGCTTACCCCAGCATTGGGGCCAGTGTTGCGTCGTAGACGTCGTTAACCACGTCAACGACACCTTACGATGGCAGACCCATCACGATGGCAAACATCGTAAAGATTTACGATATTTTATCGTTTACGAAGAAATCATTTTTGTCGAAATCCTCCCCGGTTCAACGGCCCAACTCCGCTGGTGTACAGGTCTTATAGCAACATCCGCTTGGTGCTGGCGCTGGTGCTGGTCAACGATGATCCCCAGACTCTGCTGTATCGAGTCAGTCTACGGCCAATCAAACACCGGCCTTAGATAAAAGCACTGGAGATGAATGAATACGTTCCAAATCAACGCTATTTGTAAGAGAACAACCAGTTGAAAGAAAGGATGCAAATGTATGCTTGCAGATGCGTGCTTGTGTGCAGGTCGCCTACCCCAGCAGTTTAGGCCCAGACAATTTCAGTCAAATGCTGCGAAATATTTATTTTTCAGTACACCATTGACATCTATAAAGCCGAGTGTACTCTTCAATATATTTATTTTGTGTTCTTTTGATCTGTGTGGCAATGTGTAGCGAAACCTAATCTTGGAGTGCTACGTGCGGCTACAAAGTATGGCTGCGGTAATAAGTATCGATATAAGATACAACAGACACTTCAACGTGACATCATCGTCTGAAAAACTCTGGCAATCGAGTGAAAATCAAATTCCAAAGGTTTCATTTTAGACTTCATTTGAGAGATTGAGGATTGCCGAGTGCCCAGCTGTATGTATTACGAGCTTAACAATGCTCTTGAATGTTTTAGTACAATTTTGACTACAGTATAACACCCTCAAGTCGCGCCACCCCCTGGTCGCTCACTTTTTGCGAAATTAATTATAACCTCGACTTTAAATCAACTTTCCTTAACACACATTACTAAAATTGAATATAAAACCACTAGTCTTTTTTCGTACACATTTCAATTCTGTGGCCTGGCAATCTGAATTTTCCACAAAGCCGTTTCAGCTTTTTACGTACCGGTGAGCCAATGTTCACAATTCGTCTGAATTGTTGGGATTGAATTCTAACAGTTCTGTAGGGGGTAAAGAGATCTGCTCCACGTCCAGATGAATTGCATTCCGTGAGGTACTTTCTTTTCGATCTTGACTTCTTTTTAGATTCAGTCATTGCTTCCTTTCGTTTGTGCAATTCCTGTTTGAAAAGATTTGCTCTGGTGGACGCGCAATGTACCTGCTCTGAATATTTCGCCATGACGACCTTGAGCGGACTTCGAGGGCCATGACTCACATTTTTAATGAGTTAAGAATTTACGATCAATCTGAATCTCTTGAAGTTGTCCCTCTTTTTCACAATTTTCAACATGGACAACTAGTAAGCACCGAAGCCTCTCTGAATCTCTCTTATGTCATGATGACCATCATTTGTACACAAAGTTGGTTGTTCTTTGAAACTCTTATTCTGATATGATCACCTGCTTCCTTTCGCCTGAAAGAGCTCTTCATCCGGCACTTCGTGCACTCGACCGAGCACTTCTTTCAGACCATTTCCAGGTCTTCATCCAGGTCTTCGATCTTTCATAAACTCTTTTTCTCGAGCTCGGCGAAAGTGATTGGGCTGTTTGACTTTGAACTTTCTTTTTGACTCAGTCGTAAGCTCGTCATACTCTTCCTCAAAAGGTTCGTCTTTAAGAGACCAGCCGCAGCTATTACACTAAGCGATAAGTTGAATTTGAGGCTCGTTCTGTGCTTGTCAAGAGTCCGATTCTTTTTCAAATTGTTTGTATAGCGTAAATAAACAATCTGCAAATGAATTTAATCTCTGAATGGATATCCCCTTGAAAGTTCATTTGTTTGAAAAACTTGAGCTTGAGTCTGGGAATATGTCCCCTAGATCTTTTTCATAAATGGAAAAGTATGCATGAAGCTTTCCATAGGAAACTTCGAGTCGTATGGACTTGAGTGTTTGAGCAGTTCCGTGTTTAAACCTCTAACGTTCTCGGGAAGATTATGAACGTAAAGGATGGTCAAATCGATAGTTGATTCTTCGCTAGCTTGTCGATGGAGAGTTGGGGCTTCAAAAATATCTAAAACGCAGTGCAAGCTCTCTAGGTATTCCATTCGAGTTCGCTAATTTCGAAACTTGCGAGACCCAAATGCTTTTGGTCTTTCTTATCGATGCGCCCAACTTGTGCCAATACATAGTTAATTTCTTTTTGAAATGAAGAACCCCCGTGAATCATTGAGTATGTCGAAAACCAGCGAGTTTCACTATCCAATATCAAAGTTTCCGGGCCTTTTCGCTTTTTGTCTTGCAATCTTCGTATCTCGGCCTGGTGTTAAAACGTTGTCAGAAGAAATGATTTAATGCGAACATCTTTTACAAGCCTTCAATTGAGATTGGGCAGTGACTTCATTCGATGTGAAAAAGTCCTTCAAAAAGGGAATTGTTTCACCAACTTCCCGGATGCTCTCACCAAACGCTCCAGAATCCTACATCTTGCAAAACGTGTAACGCAATGTAGAATTTGTGAAAAAATTCACTACGCGACCGGTGCAACGTATATTTCCATCGAATGACGTTCCTAGTTTTGATTTGGTCAATTCAAACGCTCAGTACCGAGAGATTTTCTCTCGTAATAGATAGAATACGATTTTACAAAGCAAAACTTTCGATAACGTCCTGGTCAACCACCAACAACTCCTCCTGTTAAGGATTTCACTTTGAGCACCTCAAGTCCAGCCACGTAATTCTTGAGTTCAAAAAAATTATCGAGAAAGACAGATGTGATCCCCAAAACTTATTTCGATTACGGGCATTCCACTCATCAAGTTGAAGAGCGAGCTGGCCCTCATTCATGGCAAGCTCCTCTCAAGGCATCCACTTCTGTATAGTCAATTTCCTCAAGCGTCTTATCAGCGAACACAATATAACGTTTTGTAGTCCTTTACTTGAATATCTCACACAGGATGTAGTAACGGAATTACCAGTCAATCAGACATTGTAGAGGAACCTGGCAAGATTGACGGGTTTATGAAAATTAAGGCTCAGCAGATGCGCACTGAAATTTGCAACCGGTTGCAGCCATGGAGCTTATCGGAGATTGCAGGCCCGTACACCAGCGAAGGTGGGCAGTTTGGACCCCGGCGAATTTCGGCAAAGTTTTGGTTGTTTTGCTATTTTTTCAATTTAGATGTGATTCTGGGGAGGATTTAAGGTGAAACACCTGATTACTTTCTGATTATCGGGTGTTGATGGCATCCTGATCTGGCTTAATTTTGGCACCAGCTTGGAGGAAACATAGGCATGGCGCGATATGCGGATTCCTATTGAACAACTTAATAACAACTAAAGAACTAACTAGCCCTTTTCCCCGCGGGGAAAGGATGACATATATGGACTTTCGTCTGACATAGACTTACACACTTGACGAGCAGAGTGGATTGTTGAGAATCGTATGACGGATGCAGTCCACGGCCAAGGATGAGCAATCCACGGCCAAGGATGAGAAATCCAGTGGCTGTCCAACAAAGCCACTGATCGACCACACTCAGCTAGGAAAAGCTCTGGAAACTCACTACTCTGCATCGACAGAGGTATGGGGGACCTCACAAAAAAGACTGACACCTTCAAACATAAAAACTTTATTGTGAATGATGAAGTATCGTAAATATTTACGATGTTTACGATCGTGATGAGTCGTGGTTAAAGACGCCTACGATGTTAGGTTCTGGCGTAGCGTAGTACTGACTATTCATATTTAGAGTATACTGATAGGTATATTTGGTGAGTATATGACGACTGACCTCTTTCCCACTTCGGGGAGAGAGGTTCCCTACTTATAATGTCCACAGTAATACCGAAAGCAGACGTTCGGCCAAGAGATATATGCTCGGCCAAGAGATATGCTCGGCCAAAG
>JAKTWD010000077.1:12476-26849 GCA_030581935.1 Metschnikowia corniflorae | reverse complement strand
ATTCTTCGCATAATTACCACTAAAATGCGCTTCAGACCCCGGTTCGAAACCCGGGCGACACCAAAATAACTGGATGTGCGGTACACATCTGGAAAAATCAAGTGTGTCAAGGTTTTCTATAGAATATATAGTTTTCGCCCACGGCTAAGGTAAGCGGCATCCTTCGATACATATCTGTTTCTTTAAAAAAAAAAAAAAACCTTAACCTAATGGTAGGTTAAGGCAGGCATGTTAGTAAGTAGTGTTTCTCACGAGAATTATGTTTTTTTCATTTTAAATATATTTTTGCTAAGTAAGCATAAAAAAAACTCCATCGGAGGTTTTTTCAATGGAATATGTAGTTTTGCTGAGACGAGGTCGTACAGTAGCCGGCCCACAGCACCCCTCAATGTGATGTTTCTTCAAAAAAAAAAAAGCTAGTAGTAAATATTTTTTTTCTCAAAAAATATTCAAGCATTTTTATACATGGCGAAGCGTGCTGTTTGAAGCCACCCTCTAACTGTTCTGGGGCTTGCGCCCTATTTACAATCCATAGGCTTCAAGGCAATGAATATCAGACAGCTGGGTTCACAATACCGTTTGTGGCACAAATGTTGGATTTACTTGAGGGTTATAACACTCCACAATTCAAGGAGACTCAACCCTCACTAGCTGGGGTTCTGAACGCCGGTGCCAAAATACTATAACTGACAATATCCGGTCTTGTAATATTGAACCCCTAGGAAATCTTTACATCGCGACAGTGCTTGATCCTCGTTTGAAGTTTGACATTCTCAGGGCAATGGCTTTCAATATACCATTCTAGATGTTGTTCAAGAAGCTCTTTTTGAACTTCTTCACAAATACAAGATGGAGTACGACAGAGGCAATAGCTCCCACTAAGGAAAATACCAAAACCAATGATGGCTCAGATCGGAATCCTCAATAACAGATGTTCTCATGAAAAACGATTCGATCGCAAACTTAAATGAATTATTAATGTATCTAGACGGAAACAGACAAAATGAGGTATGTAATGTTGCACAATACTACAGATCTCGAAGAGCTACGTTTCGCGTCATCAAGTAGATGGCACTTTTCATGTACTCCAGCGATGTCCTCGTCGTCTGAGTCACTTTTCTCCAGGGTAAAGTGCATGCTAACGGACGCAAGAAGAAGATCACTACCAGAGACAATTAAAATATTGGCAATACTAAAATCGAGGGGCGTTATTCCGGACCCAGACCTTGATGAAATTCATCAATTCATTCTTGAAAAAAAGAAGAAGGTAAGAGAATAAGGCCAACCCACGATTGATCAGAGTATCCCGCAAAACTAAACTTGTAGACTGGGATCAAAGAGACCTTTAGATTCAATTGAGGGAAACCAGATGAAGAGCTGGACGCAAGTGATATACTTTCTGTATGACGGAGATGGAGAGGAAGTGGAGAATCACGCAGACTCCGAAGCTGGTGATAAGCTGGGCGAAGAGCCTATCTATACCTCAGATGACGACGAAGTTACTTTCGAATTGGAGGGGATCATATACGAGGCTTGTTTGGATATTCTCGCGGTTTTGATCGCTTCTGGATCTTTCGCTCTCTTCTATTACTGAGGAGATGCGCCTACTTGAAAAATTACTAAAAATATTTGCATAAAAACTACTAGTATTAGAATAAATATGCATAAATTATTTTTAGCAAAAAACCGCGAGAAGTATTGAAACTACTACTTTCTAACATGCCTGATTTGAACAACTCTGATCCAGTGTTGGTAGTAATTAGTAAGTAGTAATTACTACAAAATAGTTACCTATCATACCGCGACCAGTAGTAATTAGGATATTTATACCACTAATTAAGTATAATTATACTAGTAATTAACCCGATATATGCAGAATGCACTGAAAAATGGGATCTTCTCAATTTTTGCTGACCCCAAAGTGGCGAAATGTAATACTTCGTCTATCTTGACTCATGAACCGGGTCCATTCTATCTCAAAGAGGAAAGACTTACACAAGACTGTCGCGCTTTGGGGGTGAGCGCCTCTTGAAAACACGGTGGTCGCGACGAAGGGGCAGCCTTCATATTCAAGTATGGCCTAATCGTTTGGAAGCTCCAGTCTTGCGTGAAGACCAGTATAGAGCAAGCACAGTTCAGTGTGCCTTTGTCAGAGCTACAGCCACGTCCCTGCCTGGCCAATCAACTCGACAAAAGAATTCAAGCACTTTAAGACACGACATTCTCGTGCGTTGTCAGTTATGAGTCTTGAAGTCCTTGCGGCCCTTGAAGTTTGCGAGGATCCTCTATCGGAGTTTATCATTGGTGCATCCTTGCTGTCCCGGCAGAAGTAAATCGAATCTGCCTGGAGTCTCAAATCAGTGTGTTTCGAAAGCCCACTGCTCACTAAAATACGGCTCAAGATTGCCAGGTTCGATCCCCATATTACCAATAGTTGTTGTTGGATGTTGTGGTATCAGCCAATTTACCCTTCTCTTTTGTTGATGTTTCTGCTGTGAGAAGGCTTCTCGTGTACCTCAAAAGTGACGTACCCTCAATATCTCGAATCACGTTGAGAGGCCTGCTTCTTGGTGACTACATGAAAATGTGTAAAGCCTTCGAAGAAATTCTCGCAAAGAGCAAACGTCGATTTGCTCTTACTATCAATGAGTGAAGAGCCAGTAACATTTAAAGTTCTTCGCTGTTAGAGTTCACTAATATGACAAGAGATTCAGGCTTCAAACAAGTATTATTGGCTTTGAAAATATGACAACCACTTCACATACGGGCGATGTGCTTTTTGACCTTCTCAAGAATGTTATTAAAGACTATCAAATTGAAGACTCTATCGTGTCAAAAACCAGAGACAGTGCCGGCCACATCAATGTTTTGGGCGATAAATTTGGGAAAGAATGTTTGTCAAAAGAGCTCGAAACAGTTGCAGATCTGCGTCGTGCTGGGTATATTTTTAACTTAGCCACCTTCGCTTTTTTGAAATGGATTTTCTTCAGACCAACGAAGTCTGCGCAGCTTGATGACGAAATTGCCAAAGTACGAAGAGAAAATCCAGACCAAGATGCTTTTTTCGAAAAAATGAAAGGCTTGGCTTTGGCTGTTCAAAACTTGGCTCACGGAGTAAATTTCACACATATTTGAAAAACACTTTTGCGTCTATCGTTGCCGCGCACGAGAACGCCATTGGTGTGAATGGAGACCCCGAAAGCTTATTAAAGAACAACAGTACCAGGTGGCTTTCCACCTAAAAACGCTTCATCGATTTCTAGAATTGCGAAAGGAGTTCACTGAGTTACTTGGTAAAGTTGACAGGAGCATTTCAAGGGAAAAACATCTCGTTCACCGAAGAGGATTGGGAATACTTAAATTTTGTTTGCAAAGTTTTCGAAAGCTTGAAAAAACCTACTATTATGCCTCAATGGTATAAAGAGATGACTATAAGCTTTACTGCTCCTTATGTCATCTTTTGAAGGAACTCAGGTCCTGGGAACGCAGTGACACAGCGCTCAATAATGCTTTGATCGCTAGAGGATTGGAAGAATCCAGGCTCAAATTACTCCAATACTCTCCTTTAGGCGATGTGGACGGTGGTATCCCTCAAGATATTGAGAATTTGTGTCTCGCCTCCGTTCTTGACCCCCGAGTAAAGCTCAAGTTGTTCGAAAAAATGGGCTTTTCGAATATGACTATTTCTACCATAAAGAGGCACGTTTGGGTCGTCTTCGATCGACACTGGCTGAAATCTGGCGTCACAGTTGTAGCGGATACCGTAAATGCAAGACAACACACGAGAAATGAATGTGGAAAAGTGGGAGTAGATTTATGCGTCGGAGGTGCCACTTCGATAATTGGTGTGACGAGTTATCAACTTACCTTGCTGAAGATATATTGGATGATACGGATTCGATCGAAGATTTTTACGATCCTCGGAGAACCAGGTTTTCAATAATCAGTCTCATGGCGAGGGACTTCTTGGCGACTCCGGCCGTGTCTGCCCCCGCTGAGTCGTTATTTTCCAGGGTTAATGACACGATAACGAAGAAACGCGATTGTTTACTCCCGATCACAACTAAAATTTTGACGATTCTCAGACATCGAGGCCTTATCTCCGACGAGGCGACAGCATTATTTGACGAGGAGAGCGATTTTGTCTCTGACGAAACACCACAAGAGGTAGACAGGTGTGAAGCGCCAATATATATCCCTTTGGACAATGAGGAACATCTTTTATTTTATTTTCAAAAAAACAACACATTGGGGGGTGCTGTGATTCGGCTGCTATGCGAGCCTCATCTCAGCAAAACTATATAGTCTATAGAAAAAACCTCCAATGGAGTATGGAGTTTTGAGTAGGACTTCCTCATGGGAAATTCTCGCCCAAAACTTGTTTATTACAGGGGGATACCCCTGTGTCACCTATAATTATAGTAATTACTATTTTTATTCTCAACACTACTCTGAGAGTCTGATCCGAGCCCAAGTCGCGCTGCCGATGCCGATGCCGATGCCGATGCACCCATGAAAAAGATACGCGGGCTCTACCTCTCACTTTTACCAATAAGCCAAGCCACACTTGCCTTTTTTCCCTTGATTCCGTTTTAAAAAATGACCGAATCCGAGAAAAGACCCGCGGACTCGGGCGACGCCGCCATCCCCGACCCCAAACGGCTGCAAAGAGCGTCGACCCAGAAAGGGTTTGCGCCCATCAAGCCGGAATATCTCTTGGAGTCAACCTCCCTGGCCGCCGCTGAAGACGCATACGACGATGAGGCCGCCGAGGCAGGGGACCGGGGCCAGGAAGACCATCGGCCAAAAAAAGGGAAAAAAAACCGGGGCCAGAACAAGAAACGGGACTTGAGACAGGGCCGCGAAAGCGTCAGGTTATGCGCTACGGTGATCGATCCTCTTCTGGGCCAGGTGTGCCCTTTTGGCGAGAAATGTACGAATTTGCACGACGTCGACGCGTACTTGCAGCAGAAGCCCGCGGATATTTCTGGTGAGTGCCCCGTGTACAAAGCCATCGGGTACTGTCCTGCTGGAGTCAAGTGCAGATGGCTTGGCAGCCACTACGATACGGAGACGAAGCGGTTGGCAAGGAACGAGGATTTGATCGAGAAAAGTATGGGCCACGTGGCCGAGTTGAACAGAATCGACCCGCCGAGCCGCATCGCGTTGCAAAAGAACAAGTACGTGTTTGAAAAAGCAGGCCCCTATGTGTCCTATCTCGACACGTTTGTGCACAACGAGGCCAACATCGCCAAGCGCCAGGAGGACGCGAAAAACAACGTGGCGTCGTACGTGGAGGCGCCGTTCACGCCCGCGGAGAAAAAACGGATTTACTTGAAAAACGCCAAGATCGTGTCGCCCCTCACTACCGTGGGCAACTTGCCTTACCGCCGGCTCATGAAAACACTTGGCGCCGACGTCACCTACAGTGAGATGGCACTTTCTCTTCCCCTCCTCCAGGGCCACAAAGCCGAGTGGGCACTTCCGAAAGCACACGCGTCGGAACACCCCGGTTTTGGGGTGCAGATTGCGTCCAACAGCCACCAGCAGGCGCTGAGGGCCGCCGAGGCCATTTACAGAGAAACCACGGGTGTCAGCGAGCTCAACTTGAACTGCGGGTGCCCCATAGATCTACTTTACAAGCAGGGCCAGGGCTCTGCGCTCTTGGACCAGCCGCTGAAGTTGGTGCGTATTCTCAAAGGCATGAACGCGTGCTCGGGGGATATTCCGGTGACTTTCAAGATCCGTACAGGAACTAAGGACCACAAAAACACCGCCGTTAGTCTTGTGTCGCGCGTTTTGGCCGAGACACACGTGGCGGCGGTCACGCTACACGGTCGCTCGAGGCAGCAGCGGTACACTCGAGAGGCCGATTGGAAGTACATCTCCGAGGTGGCGCAGGTCGTGCAAAAACACAACCATGACATGGAGGACGACAAGGAAACGAGCGATGTAGCACCAACGTGGTTTGTGGGCAACGGCGACTGTTACACGCACGAGCAGTGGCACGAGGCGGTCAATACCGAAGGTATAGACTCGGTGATGGTGGCGCGTGGGGCCCTCATCAAGCCGTGGATTTTCGAGGAGGTCGATGCTCAGCAGTACTTGGACAAGAGCGCCTCGGAACGGCTCGAGTACTTACGCAGTTACGCGAATTACGCCGTGGAGCACTGGGGCCTGGACGAGTACGGGCTCGAGAACGCCCGCCGGTACATGTGTGAGTTCATCGGCTTCACGCACCGGTACATTCCGGTTGGCATATTGGAGCGACTTCCGCCCAGAATGAACGAGCGTCCTCCCAAGTGGAAGGGCCGGAATGAGCTCGAGACGTTGTTGGGGTCCTCTGACTACAAGGACTGGATCAAGATTACGGAGATGTTTTTGGGGAAGGCCAGTGCCAGTTTCCTGTTTGAGCCGAAACACAAGAGCAATTCTTATGAGTGAGTGGGTGGGACATTTGGGACATGCAAAATGTGATAGAAACGGGGTGTTGTGAGAAGGGGTCATTCATCAGCATTTCAATATTGGTTCTGGGAGGTTGCCGTTCTGGTTAGTTTTGGGATGGGGAACGTGTTGTCGGGATGCTTTTGATATGATGAGAGTGTTGAGGTCTGGTTCGGTGATCTGGTAAGACAATGTCCCTGATCGCAAGGGGCGTATCCACTTGTTGTCTCTCAAGACTGGTAGTGACATTGCCTTGAATGAGATGCACACTGAAGCCAGAGAGTCCCAAACACAGGAGTGAGGGTGTGGAGTATAGAGGCAATTGATTTCGCTCTGATATCTAAAACCTCTTTGCTTGATGAGGAACCTGGCAGTCATACAGTCAAAGGAAGACGAGCTTCTGAGTTTGCGCCAAATTCATGGTTTTTGGCATTCTTGCAAAAACTCGGCGTGGCTCACGATTACCATGAGGAGGACCGGGGAAAGCAAGAAGAGGTATATAGACGCAGCGAGGTAGCGGCGTTTATGGCTAGAAACTCAAAAAAGAGTGGATCTTTTGCTATGGGAAAAGCAATCACTGAGAGCAGAGTTATGAAAGATGACAGACTCAATGAGTATTCTCTTATCAATTTGCGGATTCCTTGTGATAGACCGATGGTTTCAAGCGTACCATTTTTCGGGACTCGAGGTAAAGTTTCGATTGATCCACAACAAAGAATTCAGAAGGTGACAATTGCTTATTTCTTTAGTGTCCTCTCACTACCATGAAGACTCCCACATGCATGAAATTACAAATATAAAAAAAAACTCAATTTTACAAAAAGCCACTTCTCAGGTTCCGGTTCGCCAATGGCAACAGAATTCAGGACAGGCGGGTGTGGGGGCGGGTTTGATAGGCGAGAATCGGCCTTGCTGGGCCACAAAACAGAACCAGATCAAAAGAAGAAAAACAGCAGCAAAATCTTCAACAAACTAGCTTGTACCTTTAGCAGAATGCTTCAGAGTTTTATGTGAAGCGAGGTTATGTTCCAGATACTCGATGAGAAGGACCCTTCCAATCCAGGGCTCTCCGTACTTCGCAATAACCTCCAATTTTTCCAAGTAAACTTGATCGATCTCACTCGAATGAAACTTTCGAGATTCAGTTTTCTTCTGGATATCCCCCAAACTCACAGGATTCATCAAGCTTTCCACAAACCCAGCGATATAACACTAAAGCAGCACCCAGCATTCTTCCACACAGAAGCACTTTCGTTTATTAGCTCCACATGGGCTTCTTCAGTGCTATCGGTGCAAACCATTTGCAAAACTACACGCCAGATGTCTGACTCCGGGTAACGAAAAGCAAGAAAAGGCATGAATGCGCCTGTTTGCCGAAACTTCTCAATCAACTCACATCTTCTCACAGGCAGACACAAAGTCTGCTTGATCTGCCATTGTCTCAGCAACTATGCTCTCGACTATTTCGCGGGTAAAACCCAGGAATCGTATTTCCTGAGGAAATCTGCGTCAAGACACGCCTTGAAGCGGAGATTGAAATCTTTTCAACAGTTATTAGCAGGCCGTCCCGGTCCTCCTCGTCGGGGCTCACCAAAGACCAAGCTTTCTCTTTGTTGGCGCTGAGATAGGCTCTGTTGTTCTCGCTTTCGCAAATGAATGACTCCTTGAAGTAGAAATAGCCTGGTTTTTTGGATGAGAGCTTGAAGGGTGTATAGTGGGTATTTCTGGGTTTCAAGGTTCTTTCGTGGGTGTTCCTTGACACCTTACGATGGCAGACCCATCACGATAATAAACATCGTGAATATTTACGACATTTTATCATTTACGAAGAAATCGTAACGATTTACGATAAAATTCGTATGTTTTGTAGCTGTCCCTCTTCTTCACAATTTTTAACCATGGACAACAAATCACCAAAGCCTCTCTGGATCTCTCTTTTATGACATGATAACCATTATTTGTACACGAAGTCTGTAATTTCAGCCCTAAATTTGATTTTGATATGGTCGCCTGCTTCCTTTCGCCAAAAAGAGCTCTTCATCCAGCACTTTTCTCTCTCCGCCCAGCACTTCATCCAGGTCATCCCCCAGGTCTTCATCCATGTCTTCGATTTCTCCTAAAATCTTCTCAAAGCCGACAGAATAAGTCCAATACTTGAGAAACACCAAGATCTACGTGCTAGCAATTCGTTTCTTTTCTTTGTAACCACATCGCCCATTTGTGAAGGTAATGCTTCAAAGGCGCATACATAGCTGGAATTGTTAGAAAGTCTTTGGCCATTCTAGAAAGCACAGGAAAATATTTTTCTCGAGCTCGATAAAAGTTGTTAGGCTGTTTGAGTCTCAACTCTCTTTCTGACCTTAAATAAAACGTAAGTTTGTCATACTAATCGTCAAAAAGTTCGTCTTCAAGGAACCAGCCGGAGCTATCACGCTTAGCGATAAGTTGAATTTGAGGCACGTTCAGTGCTTCTCAAGATTCCGATTTTTTTCATATTGTTTGTATAGGGTAAATGAGCAATCTGCAAATAATTTTCATCTCCGAAATGACGTCCCCTGAAATCCATTTGTTCGAAACACATGAGCTTGAGTCTGGGATCATGTCCCCAAGGTCTTCGTATTCATGAAGCATTGTGTAAGAAGCATCGAGTCCTCGGGCAAGATACGGATTTGAGTGTTTGAGCAGTTCCGTGTTTAGATTTTTGAGGTCTCGAGAAGATTATGAACGTAAGGGATGGTCTAGTAAATCTTTGCTAGCTTGTCGATGAAGGGTTGGGCTTGAAAGATTTTTGAAATGCGGTGCAAGTTCTCTAAGTATTTCCATTCGAGATCGCTAATGTCGAAACTTTCGAGGCCCAAATGCTTTTGGTCTTTGTTATCGGAGCGCCCAAGTTGGGCCAGTACATAGTTGATTCTCTTTGAAATGAAGAACTCGCTTGATCATTTTATATGTCGAAAGCCAGCGAGTTTCACTCTCAAATCTCGAAGTTTCCGGGCCTTTTCGATTTTTGTCTTGCGATCTTCGTATCTCGGCCTGGTGTTCAAACTTTGTCTGGAGAAATGAATTATTTCGAACACCTTTCACAAGCCTTCGAATGAGATTGGGGAGTGACTTCATTCGATTTGAAATATTCTTCAAAAAGAGATATTGTCCATCAATCTTGAGGAGCTCTTAACAAACGCTCTGCAATCGTACGTCTTGCAAAACGTGAAAAGCAAGATAAAATCTGTGGAAAATTCAATACGTGACCGGCACAACGTATATTTCCATCAAATTTGACATTCCAAGTTTTCAACTGGTCGATTTGAACACTCCTAACAGAGGCATCTCTCGTACGAGATTCATTTTACAAACCAATAAATTTGATAAAGTCCTGGACAAACACCAAGAAGACTCCTCTTGTAATAAATTTCACTTTGAGCACCTCATCCAACCACATAATTCTTGAGTTCAAAGAAACTATCGAGAAAGGTAAATGTGATCCCAAAACTTGTTTCGATTACGGGCTTTCCACTCATTAAGTGTAAGAGTGAACTGGCCCTCATCTACAGAGGGCTCCTTTCTCAAGGCTTCCACATTTGTATAGTACTTTTTGTAAAGCGTTTTGTGATCAGCGAACGCGATATACCCTTTTGAAGTCCGTTCCTTGAAATGTCCGTTCCTTGAGATGTCCGTTCCTTGAGAATGTTAGGATTTAGTGACAGGATTACCAGTCATCAGACATTGTAAAGAAATCTGGCAAGATCGACGCGGGTTTATGAACAGTCAGGCTCAACAGATATGCGCACCGAGATTTGCAACCGTTTGCAGCCATGGAGCTTGTCGGAGATTCAGACCCGTACACCAGCGAAGGTGGGCAGTTTGCACCCCGGCGATTTTCGGCAAATTTTTGATTATTTTGCTATTTTTTCAATTTAGATGTGATTCTGGGGAGGATTTAAGGGGAACTCCGGACTAACCTCTAATTACCGGGTGTTTGTGGCGTCTTGATCTGGCTTAATTTTGGCACCTGCTTGGAGGGCATAGGCATGGCGCAATATGCGGAGCGCAATATTCACGACAGGAAAAGCCTAAGATTTGCATTGTTACTTGCACAGGGTACAAAACAAGCGGGAAAGCCGGCTAAGAGTGCACAAAGCGACCGCATTTCCATCCCCTTCATGTACAGAGTACCAGTCAGGGGCCCGCTCACAGCCGGGATCAACGGCAATGTCTCACACAACAAGTACGGGGGAATCATGTTAAAAAGGGCACGGCGATTGATGTTCCGTCCTCTTAAGCTTCTGGCCCGAAGCTGATACGCTTGCAGCTATCTTGAACTTGAGTAATTTCACCCAATATTTAGTGACAGGATTGTCACAGAATTTAAGTGAGAAGTCGTGGGCCACAATCATGTGTACAAGTTTGGCTTGCAAGATCTGTAGATCACAGGTTTTTCTCCTTCACTTCTCTCCTGGGAAAGTTTGACAGCATATTGTCCTCCATGGGGTAGTAGTCGGTTATATGTTGGCCCAAAAGTTTTAGCCCATCAACAAGGTTAGTAGCAGGATGGAATTATGATAATTCAATTTGTCATCCTTGATGTCTTTATGAGCTTGCTCATTCTGGGAAATCAGCGTACGTATTGCTTAGTTCGGATATGATGTCTGAGGTGGAAGTGTCTATACATCTGAAATGCGTGTAAGACACTGTGCACTTTTGGGATTTCGACTTTACACCCGAATCACCTTTATGATTTATACGGGTTGATTCCACTATGAAGAATCCAAATTTAAACACGGCTGATGTATAAGTGATAGGATGAAGGGAGGCGTACTAAGTTCCAGACTTGGAGGAGTTTTAAAAGATCCTCGTGTCATTGAATATTTCAAAATGCAGATGAAAATGGACAAGACGGTCGAGAGCGAATTGCGTGAAAAAACACAGCGCAGGTGTTGGACGCTTTCGTTTGCACTTGATTATTGAGATTTGGTTTTTGCAAAAGTCCACGTTCTTAGTTCCTTTGCTTTCTATGGAACCACCCAATCAGAGCCAGCCTGGTACATATTGTGCACACCTTGAAATATGCCGGAAAATCGTAAGTGTATCGTAAAATTTTACGATTCTATTACTAACGAAGGCCTGTCGTTATCGTAGCTACAATTACAAAATCGTTAACTTTGACGAGATTTACGATGAATTCACGATGCGACTCAACACTGCTTGACACTATTCTGAACTTCCTCAAGCCGCATATATCTGCCTTTTGGGGCTCGATGAACTTGACGAGTCAATAGGCTCATTCGAGCATTGGCTGGTATCTTCGTTGCTGTTGTCGCTCTTAGGGGAAGCAATAGCTGTTGTCATACTGATTAGTGATTGCAGTAAAAGGTGTATGTGATAGGAAGCAGCTTTATGGGAGAAAGGCGCATTCTTACGTTGACATGAGCTAGAACTTTCAAGCTTATATCTGTTCGACCATATAGGTCAACTTTAGAATGTTTCAGCATACTACATTTTGCAGCATACTACAATTCGTCAATCTGAGTGCGGGAAGTCTTTGGGTGCAAGTGGAGACGGGTGGACCAGGTCAAGATTAGGAGTGGTAGTATGACGAAAATGTGAATTCTCTTTAGGCACTAGATTGATATTGAAAAATCTGATGATTAACTATTGAAATGAGTGCCATGTTTTTCTCTTCTCGACAGTGTATCTATGCTCAATAATGTCGGTGCGTGGATCATTTGCAGCAATTGATAGCTCGAATTATTTGGCTCGCACATGTTTGTTCCTTGCATCGGAGACTGAATTGGGATTCTCAGTCGAAGCAAAATACATAACTGGGTCAGCTAATCAATCTTTGAAACCCCCCTCATCAGCGTGAAGTCCTGAGCTACTGGAACTTCCAAGTGTTTTAAGGTTTTCCATAGAATAAACAGTTTTCGCCCAAGGCTAAGTAAGCGGCACCCTTCAATACATATCTGTTTCTTAAAAAAAAAAATCGCAACGATATTATGACGATGTTTAGATCCGAGATGATAAGGCGGAGGACATATTTCGATATGTCTCTCAACCGAGAAAACATAATTATGCCCTTTCGTGATATCTGTACGTGATTGACGTCTTCAAGTGCCCTCATACAACCCGCACCAGAGATCACTCTGTCGAACAGTTAATAGCATCTATCACCTTCGGTTCAATACACTGTGAATGAAATGCAAGGGATTTGAGAGATGAGATTTGGGGGTTCAGATTTTGTATCATTCACGAAAAGAATGATTACAGCATAACTCGAGCATGTGAAACAGGTCACTAACTTATCCCCATCCATTCACCAGACCAAGTGGACTGTTCATTGATGCTACATAGGTACTGTCATGGGTGAAGGCGATGACTCTCATCAAAGCATACTCAACGCTAACGCTAGCTCAATGCCTAGATCTTCACGTCACTCTGATATTACAATATATACTTTCCAAAACACTGCTCAGTGGCCAGAGAGCCCCAATTTCACATTCTCAGAAAAATCCTCCAGGCCAGCATCTGTTCAGCTCAAAACTAAAGGAAAATCCGCACAAATCCGCTTCTCCCTTGTCATCACTAACCTCAGCAGTCTACCACAACCCTAGTTTCTGTCGGCCGCCGCAGTGTACTCCGAAGACAAAGACGCAGCCTGCTCCTTCAAGTTGGCCAACTCCGCGTCCCTCTCGCCCAAATTCTTCCTCAACCCGGTGGTCTCGGCAGATTCGACAGCCCCCGTGTTCAACTCCCGGTTCTTGTTGTAGTCGTCCAACTTGTCCTTGGTGTCGATCAACTCCGCCACCAACGAGTAGGTTCTGGTCAAGATGAGCGTCAAGAACAACGTGAACCCACAAAGGTACATGTTCCGCTGCGCGTAGAAACGCCGGGCCTGGACCTCGGACCGGTCGTTCATGACGCTGGTGGGCAGGTGGGTGCCGGGCGAGGTGGCGTGCAACTCGGAAGTCACCGCGTAAACGCGATTGACCGAGTCGATAAAAAGCACGAGCACAAACCCAAACACGCACTTGAACGCGATCTGGAACTGCTCGCTGCGAAATGGTGCGGACACCGTTTTCAACACCGATTTCCGCATCTGGCGCGGAAAGGGCAAAGACAACACGGTGAAGAAGGCCATTTCAATGACAAGCAACCCGAACACCAAATTGTAGTACAACGCCATTTTGAGATGCTAGAAATTGTCGTTACGTTTGGCTAATTGAGTCAATTCGAGAATGGGAAAGTCTTGCAGTTGGCTCTGACTTGGCGACTTTTCGAAATCTCGTGAGGAAAAGAAGGGTTCAGGGTTAAGCTTTTTCTGTTTATAACCTGAAGGTTCCTGGGGAATGTTGTGTGTGCAGGTCTCGTGACATCAGCACAGAGCAACACCGCAATCATGGGAAGTGCGTGTTTCAGCCTTCCGGGAGTATGCGCGTAATCACTTCAGGCGTAATGCGCGAGCATTACGCACTTTACGCGGGCCACTTTACGCGGGCCTCTCACCAACGCAGTGTTGCGTCGTAGACCAGTGTTTAAAGATACAGTATTACTAATTGTTACACTTTTTTTGGTATTGATAATATAAAAATTTTTCTTTTTTTTAAAGAGTCAATTGTATTATAGGGGGCTCCCACCTGAAGCTACAAAATCTATACTGCTATAGAAAAACCTATAATACATCTTGGAAAAGGCACTGAGTAGTGAAAGAGCCCGACTTTCTCAAGCCTTACTCCCTCCTCCTTACCCTCTCCGCTTCTGCAAGTCGTGTCAGTCCGTTCTGACCCGAGTATGCTCCAAGAACTTCTTCAACTTGCGTCTCAGAAGTGGTTGAAGCACAATGCCCGATTCCGCATCCTTTCTTCTCGAACAATAAACTCGGCGAACAGTCTCCACGTACCAATTGAGGTTGCGCATATTTTCGTACTCATGATT
>JAKTWD010000077.1:0-12376 GCA_030581935.1 Metschnikowia corniflorae | reverse complement strand
GTGCAGCTGCATTCGCTGTAAAGATGCTTGAGCATACCTGTCAGATCTACCCTTTCAAGGCATAAATGACATTTGAAGCCTGTAACTGGGGTCTTCGTGTCATGAATCGGAACATGAGATCCAAATCTAAAATGATGGAGAGCTTTTAAATCTTTGTGCTGTATCCATTCGTATTTGTGGAGTTGCCTCCAGAATTTTTCCCATCGTCGTTTGTGACGAGCCGGTGGACAAATTTCCAAAAACCTCCCCGGTTGTATTGGTGGAAGTTTCTCTTGTTGCTTGCGACTGACAGATCTGAAACTGTTCCGATCGCAATCTTTGACTTCTTGCTGTGAAAGCTGATAACCTTCTTGGCTCGTATCTGGAACCACGTAAGATGATTCCAATACAGGCTCCCGCGAAAGCGTTGAACTGGTGAATTCACGTGTGCTTGGAACAATTGATTTCCACGCTTCAAGATAACATATTTCTGTTCTCGTAAAAGTCCACTTGAGATGTGTGAAGAATTTACCTGTGCTTTCCAAAAGAAAGTCAGCACAGTTCAATCCTCTCGCACTCAGGAGTGGAATGGCTTTATTCTTACTCATGATCTTGGCCATATAGTGAGTTAATTTCAACCGAAGATAATTTGTGTACCAATCCATGTCTCCGTTCAAAATCGAGCGGAGAACGGCTGCTCTGTGACCTTGAAGTTGTACTTGCATTTTCAAAAGGCCATAACCTCCGCTCTTTGGCCTAGCATACATCTTGGGCGCAGCGATACCCTTAAAACCCTTCTTTATACCCTCATCCATCTTCTTCAACTGCAGAGGCTTCATGCATTGCACCAAGTCTTTATAGACCGTTCGAGAGGCCACAAACATATTGGTGCCTATAGCTCGATTAATCAAATCCAGATTCAGGTAGCCTTGCTTCATTGTGACAAAAGGCAACAGTCCTATAAGCTGTTTCCAGTTAACTCCATTTAATTTCAAGCCCAAGTACTTCAAGTCTTCCGAATACAACAACATCTGAGGATACGGGAGTATCATCTGATGGTATTGTAAATAAGAAGAACGCACGGCCATGGGTTTGGTCTTAGTCTCACTGACCTTGCTATTGCTAAAACGCTCAAACTTTGCGAGAGCTTTTGCAACGATCTCATAATCCAAGAATATTACAATATTACAAATAATTACAAATATATGAGGTTCCTGCATAGTATAGTACGACTTCAGTAAAACCTCGATCAGTGAATACATTAAAAACGCGCGCTTTTATGCACTTATCGAGGATATTCACTTATCGAGGTTTTGGGTGGTTTTCTTGATGAGGTGAATTCCTGAAAATGTATAAAATTATGAAAATTAGTGGGTGTAATAGAGAATTTCGAGACGATCATACCTGTGTAAATAAAAATTTAATTTTTCAGTTTTTTGACCAAAACTTTGCCCTCTAAAAATTGGAAAAAATTAATTATAAACGCATGTTGTTTTGTGAATCCATTAGTTCTAACCAATAAACACAAATCATAAGATTGTTTTTGTGCAAGTTCTTTGTTTTGGCGATTCGAACCCGGGCGACAACACAAAACACTGGATGTGCGGTACACATCTGGAAGATCAAGTGTGTTAAGGTTTTCTATAGATTATATAGTTTTCACCCACGGCTAAAGTAAGCGGCATCCTTCAATACATATATGTTTCTTTAAAAAAAAGCCTCCGAATGAGATTGGGTTGTGATTTCATTCGATTTGAAAATTCTTCAAAAAGGGAGATTTTCCGTCAATTTTCAGGATGCTCTCAACAAAGGCTCTAGGATCATACTGCTTTCAAAACGTGAAAAGCAAAATAAAATTTGTGGGTAAATTCAATACGTGACCAACGTGTATTTCCGTCGAGTTCGACGTTCCTAGTTTTGAATTGGTCAAGTTGAACTCTCATAACCGAGGCATTTTCTCTCGTAATAGATACAATACGACTGTACAAAGCGAAACTTTTGATGACGTCCTGGACAAACGCCAACAAGACTCCTCTTGTAATGAATTTCATTTTGAGCACCTCAAATCCAACCACATAGTTCTTGAGTTCAAAGGAGTTATCGAGAAAGGCAAACGTGATTCACTCATCAAGTGTAAGAGCGAACTGGCCCTCATTTATAAAGAGCTCCTTTCTCAAGGCTTCCACATTTGTATACTTTTTGTAAAGCGTCTTTCTGACCAGCGAACGCAAATCAACCTTTTGAAGTCCATTCCTTGAGTAATTCACACAGGAATAAGTGGCAGGATTACCAGTCAAACAGACATTGTAGAGGAATCTGGCAAGATTGGCGGGTTTATGAACAGTTGGGCTCACAGAGATGCGCGCTGAGATTTGCAACCGGTTGCAGCCATGGAGCTTATCGGAGATTCAGGCCCGTACACCAGCGAAGGTGGGCAGTTTGCAGCCCGGCGATTTTCGGCAATTTTTTGGTTGTTTGGTCATTTTTTCAATTTAGATGTGATTCTGCGGAGGATTTAAGGGGTAATTCCTGATTGACTTCTGATTATCGGGTGTTGATGGTATCCTGATTTGGCCTAATTTTGGCACCAGCTTGAAGGACATAGGCATGGCGCGATATGCGGAGCGCAATATTCACGACAGAAAAGGAAATTTCAATGTAGACTTTCTCAAGATCGATGCTCAGATTGAGCCCACGCAGGCTGATGTACTTATTTTGCTTTCCACAATCCAAGGAGACTTAACCTTGCTCGCTGTGAATTTTCCAAAAGAGTGTGCCAAATTACTCAGACACTATCCCGCCTTGTGATATGAACCCACAAAATATATTTATGCTTGATCCTCGTTTAAAATTGGACTTTCTCATGAAAAATGGCCTGCGATTTGCATTTTTTCTTGCACAGGGTAGAAAATAAGCAGGGAAATCATGTTGAAAAAGGGCACGGCGATTGATGATGCACACGGCCGTCCTCTTGATCTTCTGGCCCGAAGCTGTTACGTTTGCAGCTATCTTGAACTTGAGTAATTTTCACAGGATTTAGTGACAGGATTGTTACAGAAGTTAAATGAGAAGTTATCGGCCACAATCATGTGCATGACTTTGGTTTGAAGATCACAGCCTTTTCTCTCTTCACTTGATATCTCCTGGAAAAGTATGACAGCATATTGTCCTCCACGGGGTAAAAGTTGGTTTTATGTTGGCCATCAGCTTTAGCCCATCAACAAGGTCAGTAGCAAGAATGGAATCATGTTAGTTGATTTGGCATGTTTAATATCTTCATGAGCTTGCCCAATTTTGGAATTCTGCGTACATTTTGCTTAGTTCGGATATAATGTGCTGTAGTGGAAGTGTTTATATATCTGAGATGCGTGTAAGACACTGTGCACTTTTGGCATTTCGACTTTACATCTGATTCACCTTTATAATTTACATAGGTTAGTTTCACTATGAAATAGCCAAATCAAAACACGGCTGATGTATAAGTGGAAGGGTGGGGGGAAGGTATAGAATCAGGAGGCGTGTTTCGTTCCAGACTTGGAGGGTGTCACAAGATTCTCGTGTCGTTGAATATTCCAAAAATCCAGAAGAAAACAGAAAAGACTGGCGGCAGCGAATTGCTTGAAAAAATACAGCGAAACCGCTTGACGCTTTCGTTTGCATATGAGTATATTGACTTGGTTTTTGCAAAAGTCCACGTTCGTTCCTTTGATTTCTATGGAACCACCCAATCAGCCAGCCTGGTACACATTGTGCACATCTTGTAATATGCCGGCAAATCGTAAGTGTATCGTAAAATTTTACGATTCTATTACTAACGAAGGGCCTGTCGTTATCGTCGCTACAATTACAAAATCGTTATCTTTGACGAAATTTACGATGAAATTACGATGCGACTCAACACTGCTTACTATGCCTGCTCCAACACATGTACGTAATCGCCGGTTCCGCAATTACGCGCCTAATAAACAACACGCGCGAATCAAACCTCATTACGCATTACGCAGAGCTTTACGCCGGGACTTCCTGGGCGCCGTCAATCATTTCACGGGCCGTTTACTTTCCTTTCACCACCATCAGCGGATTGGCCCCTCGGCGCGACTTTGCCTCTTATGTTTGATAGGTATGATGAGAAACTTACCGAATGGCGTGAAGCAAATGAACACTTCCGGGTTATTTCGTTATTGGCAGAAAATTGGAAGGGCAATGACTTACGGGGCCTTCGTGGGATTCAACAATTGATTGATACCTACGAATACACGTACCGTACAGTCCCAAACAGGCCTGTGGTAGGCGCAGGCTTACTCTCCGTCTTTAGCAATTATCCAGAAGCAGCTAGGACCTTAACTGACCAATGGTTTAAAAGAAAGGGCTTCGAAACCACGGAGACCCCATTGACTGAGATATTCCGTGATTTCCTCGATGATCATGCACCCGCGTTGATTGGTTTCAACTTCTCCAGATCCGAAGGCATCGCCGAAAGCGTCAAGCTCAAGTACTTGGCTGCTTTACAGAACATGGATTGCATAGAGGGTGTTTTCTGGGATCTAACCAGCGCTGCGGACACTAGGCAAGGGAATGCAATGGCGGCAAAAGCTGCCGAAGCCAAGGTCGCTGCTGAAAACCAGCTGTCCGGAACTGAACGTTTGAGGAACACCAAGGCAGAGAACGAGCGGCGTAACCTCTTGCGATTTGCAACGATGGTCGCGCGTACTCTTGAGAAGAATCCCAATATGTGCAAGAACTGCTTTCAAGGTCACGCGTTGAAAGACTGTCCCGAGTTGAAGCCGTCCTCTCGCGACAACCTTGCTGCGTACCTCGTTACTGACTACGAGGATCAAACTAAAGATACAGTGTCTGATCGGCGTGCCAAGTGGTTGAAAGAGATTGCCGAGCGGGTATCTCGACGTATTCGGAAGAGAGACGAAGAGGCTTGTAATTAAGTTCACGGAAACAACGACATGGAAACGAATTTGTGAGAACTGCCTCTACAGAAGTCAATGGCATTCTCCAAACTCTCGAGAATACCCCTGGCCCCACACGCACACCTACTCGTTTTATCGTCGATAGCGGAACCGAAGTCTGACACGCACGTTAACGTACCTTCTGAACATGATTCCGTTTTCGAACCTGTCCTTACCGACAGTGGATCCCGGCAACATCAGTCTGCTGGAAGGTACAGTCGAAATTGGTGGACAAACTCTCACATGTTATTACGCACCCACACTCTGCGTCATGTCATCAGCATCAAGGATTCCATCGCCCTCGCTGGAAAACCATCTCCGACAAAATGGCGATGTGTATGTGACCGATACTGTGAAGCAGTGATGGTATATTTGCATTTTCCGCGAGAGAATGTCTGGATATTTTAAAAGTCCACTTATCTTGGATACGAAAATCCTTGAAGATTATTGCGGGTATCCTAGCAATATCTCAGATACGAAGATAATTTGAGATACTTTGAGAGACTTCTAACGAATTTTTGAAGACTTTAAACCGTCACTATCCGGCAAACTCGACGAGTGGCGTGGGCGACCTGCAGTCGAACGATAGTGTCAGCTTAAAAGACGAAGATGATGGGAGGAAAAGAAAGCGGTCTGAGGCCTGAATAGAGCGCTCACTCACTACGAGCGAAACGGAATGCGCCGACAACAGTGATTTGCAAAATTGATCAGGATTGAAGGATCTTTGTGCCAGTCGTATGCAGAGCATGGAAGAAGAGAGCGAAGCAGAGTCTTTGGGTACTACACACGATATATCGGATTTCAGCGGTGCAGAGACTTAAATTCCTCGCTTACTTCAGAGTTACGCGATGCAGAATCACGATGCAGAAACTTCAAATTCAAGACCTGGTCTAGAGTCGATCGAGTTGGGAAATACTAATTCCAGGCTCAAGGAAGTTCCCAAATGCACGGCGTTCTGAAACCGTCTCCGATTTCAAGTCAAGACGAAGAATTAAAGTCCAAGTTCTTGAACAAAATATGATTAATGTTTTGAGTTTGGTTAAGAAGGGTCGGACCTCAAAATTTTGTAACGAAATGGTAACTGAACAGGTGTTTGTGGGCACAAGGCGCAGTCGTACCACACAAGGGTTTCTTTACTCTCTGAAAAACATTGTATGCCAGATTATGCCAAAAATCTGAATTTATCTGATAATATCTGAAATGGATATCTGAGATAAAAGAGAAAAGCTATTCCAGATAATCAGGAAAGCGAGATATTTGAGATATTTTAGATAACCATCACAGCTGTGAACACATCCACAGGGCTGTGCGAGCCATGGCACAGATTGAAGTGGAAACCACTAAACGTCCTAATACTGAAGGAGCATAATGATTTCAAAAGAGTATCCCACGATCCACTTCATCAACGGCCCGCAAATTTACCCGTCAGGTTAAACCCGTATCAGACCAATTCGAGATTGTGGCCACGACCTGCTCAGACTTTACGCGTGCGGAGATCCAGGCTGCCGTGCGGCAATATGATGAATTACAGAACTAGGCATCCTAATGCACACTTTCACACTAAAACCCTAGGAGTACGAAAAGCAGCTACGTGTTTTCCAACGCTGTGGAAGACCTTCAACGGCATTTGAGCAGTGCACGCACACTTTATTATGTCACGTGACACGCGCGGAAACCCTTTGGGGGTGTTAGATCTTGGATCTTGAGCTCCGAGCGGAGTCAAAGTTTGGTCAAGTTTTGGTGAAATTAGTGGATAAATGAAGTTGTGAAAGAGAAAAGGGGAACTTGAATAGTACAGTGAAAGTATATGAAGGAGGTGGCAAGAAAAAATCAATTCTGTAATTTTCCCAGGCTTTTTTAGAGTTTGCGATTTTGCAAAGTGACAGAAATCGATATTCAATGAAACAATAGATATTCTAACATGACTCTACTCAGAGCTTTGACTTATCTGAAGAGAAACTGGGGACTCATTTTTTTAACTCTTCACCATCCCTTCTGGGAATAATTCCTATAACCAGACCTGAGTTTATCAAATTCAGAATCCTTCAAGTCATGGGAGCACATGAGCTTGAATTACTGCATGAACATCAAAGATTTGCCACTAATATTAAGCCAGGCTTCCAAGTGGAGAACGACTTTTAATTATCAGCTTCTACCTTCCGTCCAATAGGGCACTGCAAGTTGAGATTTTGAAAAATACTGTTTTTGCGTCGAACCTACTAAAGAAAGTTATAGGTCGTTCAAGGTGATTTACGAGGGAGACCTTGACCTTTCTATCAAGAGCACGCCCTCTCTGGAAAGGGCTTCAGTTGTGGCTATTTCAGATCTCAATTATGACGCAAAGACGAAAGTTGTGGGAAAGTACGACCGTGCTTTTACAATATACCCAACAAACAGCTCCTCGACTTGTAGAAGGATTGATCGTTTATATGTGCCTAGAAACTGGCGGTCAAAAGCAGTGAGTTATGAAGTTGGAATCCATCAGTTATCATATCCAGTCATGCCTTGATAGGACTGAGAGGAAAGAATTATTGACTCAAGCTCTTCCCTTGAAGATGCGTTAGTGTTGATCAAAAGCGATGGATTAGACTACATTAATACTCTGGGAAATTTGAGACGTACGGTCCTCATGTGGCAAGGCAATCGCTCGAAGATAACTAGATTAGTTTGCAAGAAGATTTCCATTCGAAAGGTGTGAAACCTCTTTCCAGACCAAGAATAATCTGAAGACAATTTATTTAGATTGCCGAACGAAGAAAAGGGAACAAGAGTGACTGAGACTTCTGGTATGATATATTGGTAGCACCCATGGCCGATTTCCACCAAGACCGATTCCACCAAGACCTATGCAAAGAGCCAAGCTTCTTCGCTTAGGCAATAGTCGACGAATTCTTGAATTTGTTGACCGCCCGTCCCTCGGAAACGGAACCACGAGATCTTGGTTAACCCGTCACACACCAAGAACTCTTGTATGCCTTACAAATATCGGACGGAGCTCATTCTCCGGAACAGACGGTATAAAATTTAATACTATTGGCCTGACCTCGCACCTGTTTTGACAAGAACAGACAAGAAGAGCCAACGAGATCATGGTGACAGGAACTTTGCCAAATCTTGATCGCCTTACTACCAAAGACAGGGAAAGCAGGGTCTTTGAATATCAAAGATTTTCGACCGATACTACTATCGAATACAGTGCCAACACTCACATGCAACGCAGCTGTTTGACGGATCCAAATGTCGCTCACGTTCTTCTTGGGCCATACCAACGTGGCTTCATTGGGATAGGCATATCAATCATAAGACCATGAAGTTTTCACAATGCTTGAACTCATTGAGAAGCACCGCGAAATGCTATTTTTCTCCACCTTTCAAGCCATATTGATGGCTGATTTTACAAAAGCGTTTAATCGTATTTTCATAAATGAGAGCGGTATTAGGAAATTTTGCCTTCGGTAATGCGATGACGAGTTTGATGATGCTGATCATGGGAATCAGGAAGCTCGGATCTGCCCAGGCATTAGATTTCCGATGTTTGCGGTACTCGCCAAGGGAACCCCTATCCCCAATGATTTTCAGCCTGGCGTTGGAAACTTTTTTGTGTCAGCTCAACCAGCTCCATGGTATCTCGATCAAATACGAGAGGATTTCTTAAGAGCGTACCATGCTTTTGCTGCTGATGCTAACATATATTTGAACGCGATTGAACATTATAGGAAAGCGGCCTCCGGTTTTGGGCAATCTGAGCGATGCAGCAATACTAAATTGAATACCTCCAAATCACACCTTCTTGGATTCAATTGCGATTATCAAGTATCAAACAGGATACTTCCATTCGAACTGTCTTTCATTCGTAGGAAAGATCTGACTCACTTGGGGACCTTTACAAGGTGTTGATGGGCGCAAATTTTATCCATCCTTCCTTTCACAACACACGAGAAGGGCTTCGCTCACCTAGACTTGGTCACGATGGCGAGAGCGACCAACATGTATGTCGCGTCCACAGTGGTCTTGCAGGATCTTGTTCTGTGTATGTCGACTGAAATGTTGAAAAATGGATCTGGCTATTATATTTTGGCACTTTAAAGTGATACACACAGTGAACTAAACCTCTCGATATATGTATGACGCGATCCTTTCTCTTTGTGGCTATGTATAGCGGGACCAAATATGGCGTGCTACGTCCCGGCTGCAAGGTATGGCAGCAATAGTATCGGTGGATGATATTTCTCGCAACATCATATGAGTAGCTAGCATGTTGTTCGACAATACGTTTATGGCAGCATTGAGTGTTAAAGCCCGCAAAATGCTTAAATAGGCTTGTAATATTAGGGTTGTTTATTACGGTCATAATGTCCGAAACCAAAAAATGAGAATACGCACGAATAGAATCCTCTCCGCTGACTTGTGTGTCAGGCACATCAAACGGGGTTTAGTGAAAGGACTACAAAGCAATTGGTGCCGCAACTTGTATTATTTGTGGGTTGTTTTCATGAAGTCTGAGAACAATGCCGGTTAAATTACCCCGAAGTTTTGGTCCAGTATCTTCAGATAATGCAACTCCTTCCCTTGCTCTGTCACCTGTCTCCTTTCTTTTTCAGGCCAAAGTAGTAAAATGCTTCCCTTGAGAAGTTGACCTCTGTTCTGCCAGGCTATTTCGCAGTCAATAAACCTCAAATGTGCGCACCGTTAGACCCACACAATGCCGCCAAAAGCCACGGGAAAATTCACAAAATGTATCAGAGACAAACCTGAGCGAAAAGAATCCAAAAAGCTCCAAAAAAAGTCGCCTTTTTGTGGAGATTCTCCCCGGCTCAACCGCCCAATATCGCTGGTGTACGGGTCTTGCTACAGCATCCGCTTGGTGCTGTGCTGGTGGTCAGATGTAATCATGATTCTCAGAACCTTTGTATCGAACATCTAAGGCCAATCGTGATAATGATATTGAGATACTGCTTTAGACTGGTTGAATAAAGCTCTTCCATCTGATGCTCTCGGGTAAGAGAACTTAAATAGGAGGAAAGTTTGGAGGGTGCCTGGTTATGTGCAGGTCACTTACCCCAGCAGTTCAGGCCCTGACGAAACCACTCAAAATTTGTGAAAAATGTATGTTTTAGCGTGTAGAGATTATTTTAGATGTAGAATGAGCCTCTTAATATATACATCATGTAATTATTTGCTCTTTGTGGCTGTTTCCGCGGGACCGGATTTGGCGTGCTAAGTCCCGGCTGCAAGGTATGGCTGCGATGTAATACAAGTAAACCTCTTTATAAGAATACTCTTTATAAGAATTTTTCGGGACGTTTAGAACATTCTGAGCGATTTTGAAAATTAAAGAGAATTTGGAACATTTTTACATAGTTAAGAGCCAAAACGTGGACTCTTTGGAGTATTGTATTTCTTTCCCGGAATATTCTAATAAACCCCAGATTATCATATGAGAAGGAAAGTACACTTAGTATTAGACAATTTAGTGGGCAAAAGGCAGTGATGGAAATACCAAAAGCGACACAAGCACTCCAGTACACAGAGGTGCATTTTTTGCCCCCCAACACGACTTCCAAATTGCAGCCATTGGACCAAGGTACAATAAGTTCTTTCAAGGCTCACTACTAAGAGTTATGGTTGAAGTCTATTCACGAAAAACAACTCTTGGTCGTAACCACAGACTAACGATGACATTACCAAAAGCGATTCATTGCAATATTGAAAAATGGATCTGGCTATTAAAAAAGTACAATATGAGTAAAGACAAACTTTACGCCAGGCCAAACCAGGGGGGTTGAGTTATTGAACTTCTGACCCAGCAAGGACATCGAGCAGCAGTGTTACTCAATACGTTAACGGAGCTTGAAGAGCTTGATGATTGATACACGAATCTGTGGAGCTAAGATTCGTTCATCATATGACCTGAATCATTCTCGGAAAAACGAAGGTCAATACAGAAAACATGGGGAAACTTTGCTGGACTGAATTTCTCTTTGATTCGTCAGGATTCTTCTTCAACCTTACTATCAATGAACAGTTTCACCTAGAAGCGTGGAGGATACTGGTTTGCGGGGAAAGAGTCGCTATCAAAGTTCTTAGGGTTTAAGCAAGATTGCACAAGGAAGTGTTGCAATACCGTAACTCCAAGCTTCATCTGGGTTTGATACCGTCCACTTTTGCCATCACAGTAAGTGAATTCCGACTTATAGCTAACGTTCCGTTTAAATCCAGCAGTAAGGACATATAGAGTGAGCTCCCGGTGATTCAACCAAAACTCTTTTTGGAAATTTGCCTAGGGGTGCGGGATATCATTCAGAAAACGCTCTGGACAGCTATGTACAATGAAGAATGTTCATCAATTCAAGGAGCGCACGGACCAACAATGCCTCCTCTGTGGACAAACGGTTAATCACCAAGTTATTCAAAGTCTTAATGCAACTCTTGTGACATTTCGAAATTGTGGTGGAATTAAATCAGCATGACCACTTAGATGCACTTGAGTGAGATGCTTGCTCTAAGAGGTATCCACTTACACCAACCTATGCAACCTCACTCAGGCAAGACAAGTGCCTCGGGCCTTGAGGTGGGCCACTCAGGCGGGTCGATGACACATAAGTAGCCCGCTGAAATAAAGAGTTTGAGCGAGAAATTCCAGTGAGGAATTCATACTCAAAATTCCAGACTCCATCTGAGGTTTCTTTCTATAGAATATGTAGTTTTGCTGAGACCAGGCCGTACAGAGGGCGAACCACAGCACCCCTCATTGAGATGTTACTTTTTTTCTAAAAAAGAGAGCTTTCAGGTAACTTAAAAATGAAGAGATCGGTACTTTCTGTAGCAATACTCATATTACCATGTGTTGTATCTCTACCTTCCATATACCGATCAATCAGCGGTCTTATAGATGTGGCCCTGTGAGATGTGATAACTCGTAAAATGCGTGTATTTCTCTATCATGTAAAGTTCAAATAAATTTCAATCCAGTAGTCCCAGCCACCGACTCTACCCTCTTAGTCTTCTCTATGATTGCCATACACTGGGCTTATCACAAGAGTAAAGCCAAACATTGTAAGAATATCTTATGCAATCAACATCCGTATCATCCCGACAAAGCGATCGATTTCGACCCAAGCAACAGAAGTAAAAGTAACAACGCCGAGTAAGATTAACAAAAAGTCTCACCTGTGATGTCCAATGAAAATGTCACCTGTGATACTCATTGAAAATCACCAGAAATGTCCCAAAATAGTACCCCAACTATGCAACAGAGCTATCAGAACCCACCTCACCTCAAAACGACAAGCTCGAGCAATAAAATGTCAACAAAAGACCCTCAAAACTTCTCAAAATCCCATTGAAACCTTCAAACTGAACGTCACCAAGAACGGGAGCGAGATGAACAAAACCGAGTACTGAGCGATCAAGCATATCGCCAAACAGTCCATTTG
>JAKTWD010000076.1:0-26875 GCA_030581935.1 Metschnikowia corniflorae | reverse complement strand
ACCTCGGATTCGATGGGAAGTTTGTGATAAGAGCCATCCGATGGATTAGACCGTTAGCGTCGAAGAACTAATGAGTCACTACGACGATGGGAGTGTTAGCCGCCAAGGCGGAAAGTCATCAATAGGATGGTAAATACAGTCACGGTCACGTGACAGAGCGCGATTGTGCGCTCGACCTATAAAAGTGGGAGAAAAAAGGCATCACCTTTTTTCGGTTCCTTACGGGTAAATATATAATATAAGGAATTACCCCAGTGTAAAACCTACATATAGTAAGTGTTACACTGCTGACATCTAACACCTACCAAAGGGCCGAAGTGAGAGACGCCCCATAGCGCCCTTAATCAGATGACTGTGAGAGAAAAGACTAAATTCTCTACCATTTTGCCTCATGGTACCTTCTATACTTAATGGAGAATATGGAATTTGGATGGAAAAACTATTTCCGGACGTAAAGAAAAGAGGGTATGTCAGATGCTAATTTGTACGCGCGGCGCATGTTAAGTTAGGCTGCAAAATTTTCTATACTTCCTCTTTATGGGCGCGGAAGATTGATTTGGTTTTTGCAACCGGCGTGCATACAGTGCTTTCTTTGAAAGAATGTCACTTATTGTAGCCAAATAATTTCCATAGTTAATTTACCCTATGAGGTATATGATGATCAGGAATCAAGGGAGCGTAAAAGCTTAAACATTGAAAATTGCAGTGGAAAAGTCGTGGATAGCTTCATGGCCAGAGTTGTTCAGCGTTGCGTAGACACTTTTTACCTCGCATACAGTCAGAGAAGTCGGTCAAGTTCTTGAGCATTCCATGATCAATTCCACGAAGTGTGAGCCAGGTTTTGATAAAAGAAGATCGACACATTTTGCGTGCCTTGCTTTTGGTAAATGACCTCATGAACCGCGTTATTTGGTGCATTAGGTGAACTTGTGTATCGCGTTCTCACGGATTTACGAAAACTATAAAAGCAGAGTCGGGCCTTGACATCCTCTATAATTTTCGGATTCATATCCATCAACTATTCTCAGAAATTGGCAATACTTAAGTCGCGAGGGATCATCGCGGCTGACGAAATGCCTGTCGAGGATGCGGACAAAGGAAAGGAGCAGGATACAGAGCTTCCCGTATTCATTTCTGTACAGAATCAAGTGGAAGAAGCGGGGCTAGTGGTCGACTAAGACGCCCAAGCCGAGAATGAAAAGTGTGCTTGAAAACGTTGCCGTTTTTGATTTCTAGGCAGCACTCTGTGGTCAATGTACATTTTGTGTCTTTCTATTCTGGAGATTTCCCTTAACTAGAAGCTCGCTTGGATCAGCCAATACCAGTAGCTGAATTGCTTCAGTCGAGACTCGCCAATTCTCATGGAATTAAAGCTTAACATACTTTCAACGCGGACAATGCGCTACGAAAGTGTCTACGCTGCAATTTCCCAGAACAACGCTACGCCGCTTAGCTACGTGGATGTAGCGTGGACGTTTTGAACAATTCTGATGTAGGCTGAGAAGAACGAGACCGAGAGTGACTATGAGAAAACAATATTGATAACGGTCTGATACTGATGTGAAATGAAATATAATTCGGTTCGGAATTGCGTACGTAGGCACTACTTCAAAGAGAAAAACTTTTGAAGACGCAACCACCAGGATCATTTTTATCATTGGTGATTCGTTGGCCTCATTCTGCACTCTTATTGCGAATAGTTCTAGCGATATTAAAGGCTTGAGTGATACAGATATTACTGTGAAAATAATTTGATAAAAGTGTATGCGTTGATAATTTTTTATAAAACCAGAACGGACGCTTTATTTTGTTTTCGTCAGAATCAAATTTTCAATGTGACATACATGATCTTTCCCGATGTCCAGCAAACTGCTGATGCTATGGTGCACCGCCTGTGGTGCACGACCGAGGAGCAAGTTTCTCCTGTACTACGTACTTAAAACCTTGAAATCTAGATTATCTTTGACTATCAGTATTTTTTGATTTGACCCAAAATCGTGAAACAATCCAAATTGACTATCGATGTTTACACTACGTCTGTGAATTGTGCTTTGCTCCATCAGTGCGCCATTTCCTTTACCTTCAAGTCCTTACTCTCGAGAATATTTGTTTCAGATGTAGCTTTTATTGAGGAGAAAGTGACTTTCCAAGTGAACGGAATATTTTCGACAAACATCCAATGAAACTTCCAGATCGCCCTGATCTGCAGGATTGTCTACCGAGTTCATGCCAAGGCCAAAACCTCACTACACTATGATATAAAGTTTCCAGTGACCGCATAAAAAAACCGGTGACGAGATTATGCCGGATTTCCAAAAGTCTTGTCCAGTCTTCACTCCCAAATTCCTACTTATATAGCGCATCTGAACCAGGAACCCAGGTTCATACCTACCAGTGCTGCGAGCTAGTAATTACTACCGGTAGAGGTAACTACTAAAGAGATACTAGTCATATCTCGATCCCTAGTAATCAGGAAAATTAATGCAAAGTGTATTGAAAGCTTGAAACATGTTATACTCTCCATACATGACTCGTGCATGGGGTTTGTTTATACTTCAAAGAGCCAATTTTACAGATTATAGTTGCGCTTCGGTGGTGAGCGCCCTCCGAATCATATTTGAGAGCTGTTTAGGCCAAATGATACGATAATGAGGGAACGTATTGGGTTGCTCCCGACCACGATTGAAAGATGGACACTGAAGCATCGATGACTCGCTTCCACGAGGGTCAAGCCTCATTTTATGCTCAAGCCTCATTTGACAAGGAGAGCAATATTGTTAGAAATACCACAAGAGGAGCCAGATCTGCGTATACTCATTTGAGCAGCGAGGAGCAGACAATTGGGTGGTGACATTATTCAGGAGTAGTAGAACGGCGCCCCAGGTGGACAGCGGAGATAGGAAAAGCAATGCGAAGATGCCATTTGTATCATTCTTGATAAACAGTCCTTGTCCTTGCTCAATCTCGACTTTATGATTTCCATGAAATACCTTGCTTATTTTTTCTCAATTTTTTTTTTTTTTAAAGAAACAGATATGTATTGAAGGATGCCACTTACCTTAGCCGTGGGCGAAAACTATATATTCTATAGAAAACCTTAACACACTTGATATTCCAGATGTGTACCGCACATCCATTTTTTTGTGTCGTCGCCCGGGTTTCGAACCGGGGTCTTAAGCGCAATAGGGTTACACTTTGACCGCTGCACCACACGAGTCAAGGACCCAGGTACTCAATTTTACCATGAAATTGAATTTGATGTTGGCACCATTGAATCATGAGTACGAAGATATGCGCAACCTCAATTGGTACGTGGAGACTGTTCGCCGAGTTTATTGTTCGAGAAGAAAGGATGCGGAATCGGGCATTGTGCTTCAACCACTTCTGAGACGCAAGTTGAAGAAGTTCTTGGAGCATACTCGGGTCAGAACGGACTGACACGACTTGCAGAAGCGGAGAGGGTAAGGAGGAGGGAGTAAGGCTTGGGAAAGTCGGGCTCTTTCACTACTCAGTGCCTTTTCCAAGATGTATTATAGGTTTTTCTATAGCAGTGTAATTTTTGTAGTTTCAGGTGGGAGCCCCCTATAATACAATTGATTCTCTAAAAAAAAAAATTGTGTATTTATGTCTGAAAGCGAAGAGCAGAGAAGTTCACATGTAAGTTGAGGAATACTGCTGAAATTACACCCAGTCTGAACTAAACTGAATCTGCCTCATTATAATATTCTTGTGGGCTTCAAACGTGCAAAATGTATTTGTGAGAGCTGGCAGTAATTTGATGAAACTATGAAACACTACTTACTATTTGCTACTTGCTACTTGCCACTTCCTAATTATATAACGAGAAATATAATCATACGCAACAGAACCGAACAGTGTAGATGCATCTTCTCTGTGTTCGCTTAATCTCATTTTATAGCCATTCACATTTCAAAAATTAAAAGTCCGTAAAGACAATCATGCTGATTCTTTTAGACGCTTGGGCAAATAATACATGTCTCCAGGCCATTCGCTCCAGTTGCATTTTCGCAGCCGTTGCTCGGGCACAATCTGACCCTGATTTTTGATAGCAACGAGAAAACAACTGAATGAAGTTCTCGAGACCTGATTTGAGAGGAGAATCAAACATTTTTGTATCACTGATTAACCTTCGTTATCTTAACCAGCAGCTCTGTGTATTTCAGAGAAAATTCCCAAAGTACTTTATCCAATTGAACTATGATTTTCTTCTCGAAATCATCAACAAAAAGTAATGGCTGGCTGAAAGGATGTTTCTAAAATAGGTATTTATCGAATGAAAGCGAAAGATTAAGTCAAGTTGAAAAGTGGGCGTACTAATAAACCGACTTCTGCTGGAACACGCTTACTGCAGCATGCCAAATTCAGTCACACAAAACACCACCCCACATCTTTAGCGACTCAATCATTAGGCCTTTGGGCTTCCTTATGACCTCTCAGCACCCCTCAACATTCAGATCACAAATTTAGACCAATTTTGGTCAAATTCGCCAGTGCCTAAACTGCCAATGTAAGTGTACTGCACATAGCCACAAGCCATATCGGATGTTCTTCTGCGGTCTCTGAGTCTACACCAGTCAAGGATGTTTAAAATTTGAGCAAAGATAACAGTCACCAGCGAGTCCTGTACCACGTAATTTAGTAAAGGTCACTCCAACCGCTAAACAGTGAAACCACCAACCTGAATAACACGAACACCGTCCCACCCGTACACCACACCCTACGCGACACCTGGCACGCGATCTACCATCTAGTTACTACTATTCCACGCTTTAGGGTACGCTCAAAAAGCACATTCTCCCTCTAAATTCGGGAAAAACCGGTCATGTCGACACGTGCAAGCCTTCCTTATACGTACCAGGATCTTTTTCCGCACACGCCGGGCTCTGCGCGCGAGCAACAGACGCCGGCGTCCATCTCAGGAGCGTCGTTTACGGACACGCTTCGAAACAACAACCATCACTTGACGCCGGCCCGTAACCTCAGTGCACCAAAGCGGTCGACATGGGCACACTGGAAGAAGTTGGCCACGCGGATTTTGAAGCCGAAAACGCTTGATTTCGAGACCGCCACATGGGAAGTGTTCCACCTAATAGTGAACCCTCGTAAGATGTACCGGTCCAACTACACATACAAACACAGCGGCAAGCTGTCGTACGCACGTGATGACCCTTCCTTTTTGATCCTTGTAACGGGGTTTTTGTGCATATCTGCGGTTGCCTGGGGCGCCACGTACTCGCCTAGTTTGTGGGACATAGTCAAGCTTGTAGTCACCATGGTGGTGTTCGACTTCTACGTGCTGGGCGCCGTAATCTCGACGATATCGTGGATTGTCGCGAACAAGCTCTTTAACCCGCTGTTCAGCGTGCTTACCGCGCTCTCGCCGGCGTCCAGACTCAACATCAACTACATTGACTGGGCATTCTGCTTCGATGTGCATTGCAACGCGTTCCTCATCATCTGGTGCGTGCTCTACTTGTTGCAGTTCTTTCTTCTTCCCGTGCTCACCGTCAAGGACTCGTTTCTCGCGATGTTGTTGGGCAACACTTTGTACTTTGGTGCGATTGGACAGTACTTTGTTGTGACCTTCTACGGCTTCAACTCCTTGCCCTTTGTCAGCAACTCGTACTATACCCGCGGGTCCTCTGCGGCGGCGACCACGAGTCCCGCGCGAATACTCCAAATGACGATACTTGCCGGCGTGATTCCCGTGCTCGCTGTGGGCTGGTTGTTGAGTGTAGTTTTCCGTCTAAACGTCGCGTACACTATGGTCCACAACTACTTCAACTGATCACACATGAGAGGCAATTCTCGTTAGCTTCGTTTGGCTCATGCGCTGGTTCGATATTACATAGAGTCTTGTTGTCACAATGAGATCTGATTTCCCGCAACTTTATTAAATTGAAAATCAGGGAACCGAAAAGTAAAGGGGTTTGGCACAAGGTACGATTATAGGGGCGAGGGCCTATGGAAGAGCCGGGCAGGCCTTACTCTATTACACTTCAAAAATTCTGGACGAGTACATCAGCTCATCAGTGACTCAGAATTGAAGTCTGGCTTTCACCTGAGCAGGCATTTAATTTTTCATAAATCCAATTGAGGGGGAGTCGATGAGCTATTAGGCGGGCAGCCGGATATTTACAGCGAGTTAATGCGTGCAAGGACCCCAATTCAATCGGAAAGAAGGGAATTAGTGGTCAACTCAAAATGCGTGGATGAGCACATCGTTGACCTTGTGGTTCGAAGAAATCTCCTGCTTTGTGGAGCACACATCCAATCCTTTTCCTGCAGATATTGATATTCGACCAAGATGTGCAATGTGACCGAGTAAGGAGCCAGGAAAAACGCAAGGCAGCATATGTTGGTGAAGGGCCTTTGTTTATTTTGGCTCGGTATCGCCGGCAAGCCAAATAACATTGATCACCGACAAGCGAGTCAACGCTGTTTCTGTACCTGGGCATATTTAAACAGGCAGGCGCGGTTTCGAGCGCAATTTGTATTGAGCTAGATGCTCACATTTTCACGGTTCATCTGATACAGAGGTTGATTCTACAAAGCTCTTTAAAAGATACGCTCGAAAATAATGTGATTTGTATCCAAACATTTGAAAGCCCCGGCATGGGTTCGGGCATCCCCGAGAGGGACTTAGGGACGGAGTTGGGTATTCAAGAGTTTGTGATGAATTGACGATGAACGTCGAAGGACCATCTCAGACTCTAGTATGACAAAATCATGATGCTGACTGGACTATGAGCGTGAAGGTCTCAACAAGACATGTTTTTATGAATGAGGTGTCACTCAAGGAACAAGAGAGAACGGAATAAGCATTCGCTTAGCCAAGTATTAGGAGAATGGAGGCTCGTTTACAAAAACCATAAATCTGAGAAATGGTGAGGGAATCGAAGTTGAAGTTACCTAGTCAGATTGTTTGCCCAAATGGCTTTTATGAGACACGATTTGGACCTGATCTGAGAACTGACTTTCCGTCTCCATTCAAAACGTTAACGGACAAGCCAAGCAGGACTAGTGTCGTCGCGATCGTACTGTTGGCCTGCTCCAGGATTGAAGGACGTGCCAGAGATAGACAGACAACTATGAATCAAAGTAATCTAAGAGAATAACTCAAACAATGAGATTTCTCGAGGAGGATTCCATGTTCAGGGTGTTCCTTACAAGTCTTTTACGATGAAGACAGCTCGAAAGATCTTGAGCTATCTCGACAAATCCGGAATGACTGGTAGCAGGAAGATTCACAATATACTCTCTAGTGGGATCGTCTTCTGACCGTTAACTCCAGAGCTATTCCACTCAAAAAATCACGTCTTTCTATGAAATTCCACTCTACGGTAATGCTATAACACGCCTCCTCTCGCTATTACCTCTTCTCCCGGTCGAGGATCTCCCTCAATTGCTCCAAACGTTCTGTGGCAGCCTTGATGGCCATGCTTGTTCTGTTACTCAATTCATAGTCGCCAATATCGGAGACTGTGTCAGCCTTTTTCAACCACGATGTGCTCTCGCTGATTGCACGTGCGGGGTATTCTTTGATTAGGAGCTTCCACACAAAAGACGCTTTTTCATGTAGAGCGGTCGGGTACAAGTATGGCGAGTACGTCATTTTCTGGAACTTGAACGGGGCGTGGGCTGAGTCCTGGGTCACGTACTTGGAAATCACTTCGCTGTTTAAAATCTTCAATCCTTCCTTGACTTTGCCTGTTTGTCTGAGGGCTATGCTCTGGTACAAGTTACGGATCATGGCTTCATCGGGTGTCTCGGTGAATTTCGCATGGGGTCCCACCGAAAAATTCAACATGCTGATCAGCTGCTCCAAGAAAGCTGTTGGCATTCTTGCGTATCCGTTCCAGAAGTATATCAACTCAAGGATGAGCGACGTGCCAACACACTCAATGTACAGCAATGCGGGGTTTGCCTTTTTGCGTGCTTCAATTTGCTTGGTTTTTCTCAACACAAATTTGTCGAAGGGCATTTGCTTGCCTGACCCACCGATCCCACCTTTCTTCGAGGCGTTCGCGCCGTGCCCGGGAATGTACGACGGCGCAAGTTTCAAATAATGGTCTGCTTTTTCGGCGTAATATTTGAGTTTTTCTTGCGCTTCTTCCGAGGAAGCGTACTGTATCGTGCCCGTCTGGATCATCCTCCACTTTTCCAAGTAGCACGATCCTGCAACAAACAAATAGACCGCCAGCGACCACGAACTGATGTCCAACATCCGGATGAAGTCACGTGCAGCACTATCAAAGTCGTGGACGAAGGTATAAAATATGGCGCGGTCGAAGGTGAATATTGCTTCAACCTGCTCCATTTCGACCCGGCATTCGGGATCGTCAGTGAAAGCCTGCATCATAGTCAACGCCTTCTCGACCTCTCCCAGTACCACCAACATTCTTCCCTCCTGGAGAAGCCACAAGCAGTTATTGGGGAACAAGGATCTTGCTTTCTTCAAGAGTTGCGGGGTGTATAAGTTGGGGTAGTCGATGATACGAGAAAGTTCGGCGTCTGAGACAGTGGACCGGTCCTTCAACTGTATTATGTCATTTTTTTCCGAGTCTTCATACCCCGGGAGTTGGTATCCTGTATCAACAAACTGGATCGGTCCGTCGTAGAACACCAAAAGGAACAAAAGAGCCAAATCGCCGTGGATGTTTCTGGCCGTGATCGCCGTGCGCCAAAGCATATTGAGCCCGGTAAGACGGTCCCCCTTGAAACCGACTATCGAGAGAACCTTTCCAATAGCTGGCGGGATCAAGGAAAGTACTACCTGGAGGATTCCAAAGCACAATTGCACACCAGAATGAATGAACTCATCCACAGTTGAAACGTGCAAGTGAGAGTCACCGCCAATACTGTTAACGCCAGGATCTGTGCTCAAAGATGTTAGAGATGTGTTGAGAGATAACACCGATTCCAGCATGACCTCTGTTTTTGTGGATGAGTTTGTGTTGAGAGTGGTTTCCCAATCGGTGCTTATACGAGAAGGCTCCAACACATCCGAAGCGTCTGCAAAATCGTTTTCGTCGCTTTCTTCATCCTCGTCGTTACCCTTTTTATCTGATGCGGTCGATTGGATGTCGAAAGAGGGAATTCTGGCCCCTGTTGGTCCCTGCGTATAAATTTCGTGCAGTTTTGTGGGTGTTGCCAGGTCCCTGTCACGGAACACCCGTGGCGAAACCCCATTTTGTTGCCCAAAGGACCCGATCAGCAGCGCCAGGTCTCTGAATAAGTTCACCTGAGACGGATTCACGTTTTTGCTTATACTGGTGCCTTCAATTCGCAGTTTGCGCATCTGGTACACCTTTTCCAAGTCGCGCATGAGCTCCTTGTCGGGTGAAAGCGTCTGTTTTAGGGAATTTGTGCTACTACTCTCGGGGAACTCAAATCCCGGGAGATCCACCGAAGAAACCGAGTGGTTTTCTGCCTGTCGGCGAAACTTGGCTAAGTTCTTGTGGAACAAGGGCTCCAGCTCCTTGATCTTCTTGTACGTGGCATCGAGGATCTGGTAGGCCTTCCTCAACTTGAGAAGCGCCTTGGCCTGCTCCATCATCGTGTTGTTTTCCTGGAGAAGCATGACCAAAGCGTTCAAAAGCGTCAGCTCCGCATACGTGACCTGGAACTCCGTGCCTGGAGGGTAAATGTGAGAAGTGGCGATCGCGTGTTTCTGGTTGTGTTTCAGATGTGCCACAGACGCGTTCTCGGCCTCGGTGAGCGTCTTGCGTGCCCGGTTCATGACGTCTGTTTCAAACCCCAACGTGGCCTCAATGAACTCCATGACCCCCAACGCCAAGGGGAAAATAGCCGCCGGGTCCCCGTTCCCTTGCTTGTACTTTTTGTGCTCGTTCTTCAACAACGCGGTTCCTTCCAAGTTGCGATCGTCCAACAAGAGATCCATGGCCTGAAGTGCAATTTCAAAAGCGTGCACCTGCAGAAGCACAGCCGAATGAGCCGAGGACAGAGGTTTTTCCAGCGACGGCTGGCGCAGCGGTCCGCCCAGAAGCGTCAGAGCTTTGTTGCGCAAGCTTTTTAACATTTTGTGATTTACGCTAAAAGCTAAAAAAGGCAATAAAAACGAAGATGGATGGAAAAATGTGTGGAAAAGTGCGTGAAAAGAAAGTGCTATGGTGAATTCTGCGATCGCTGCCTATGATCTGGATCGCGAACTCAGGTGAAGCTAAGCATAACGCCCCAGACCAAAACCGAGGGTCACGTGATGTGTCAAATCCGGCTGATCCGCCCGCCGAGCGGCTCGGCCTATCTTATCAGCAGCCAATGTGGGGCATGTGATAGGGTGGCGATTTGGGAAGATGAACTTCAACACCCGGGCTTGTTTGATACAGGAACAAGGAATAAGATGAGAAAATCGAGCCCGTTGTTCTGAAGTTTGGTTTTAGCACCGGGGTTCTTCTCGTCCTGGGCAGGTCCAAGGCAGGCAGTACAAAACTTTGGTCCTTGCGCGGGTTTGCATGGAGGCAGTGTTGCGAGTTGCGAGCAGTGTTGCGCGCTGGCGTAATTTTGCGTAAATCGTAATGGGAATTGCGATTTTACGTTGAAGAATTACGATTACGGTTTACGATTACGACGACTCCCATTTTCGTAAATCGTAATTTTTTCGTAATACGTTTTACCTAAATTTTTTTACGTTTTTTTACGTTTTTTTACGTTTTTTTACGTTTTTTTACGTTTTTTTACGTTTTTTTAAGTTTTTTTTACGATATTTTTACGATATTATTACGATATTTTTACGATATTTTTACGATATTTTAACGGTATTTTAAGGTCTTTCTCCAGTGAGGCGCTCATTAACCAGTGCTGCACATCTTCTTCAGATAATGGGTTAGAGCCCTAAGCAGAAGCACCTAACATGCACGTGTTCACGGCCGTCAATTTTGTGATAGTCGAATGCTCCACGCTCGTTGATTTAAAAAAAAGAGAAACGAGAACAACTCGCCTCGTTCACGCCGCCTTCTCTTAAGCCTACTTTCACATTCTGCGTGCTCAATTACGGTGACGGGTATCTCTTCGGATGAGTCTTGTTCACAGGCTAAATTCAATTTTAATGAATCGAAAAATCTGAGTTCGCCTGCTTTCAGATTTTGGTGACAGGGCTATCCTCTATATCGCCACCGCTTTTGATCCAAAATACAAACTCAATTATTTTGAGACCAGAGAATCGTTCCCGCGTGTCTTGGTAAGTTGCATCAGGAAAAATTTGGAAATTTACTTTACGAACCAACTATGGAGCACAGAGACTGTAAAATGAGGTGACTGTCGAACACGGCTCATAAAGTGACAACCGGCCAGGCAGGATGGACTTCCCTTATCCTAGTGACCATGAAGGGTCTGAGGACGAAGAAAACGAATTCGTGGCCTCCCTTTTTTAGAAAACTGAAAACATCGATATCGTCTATTATTATCGCAACAGAAAAAGACAATTCATTATACTCTATCAGCTTGCAAAAGAGATTTTGGCTATTCCAGCTATGTCAGCGCCCGCAGAATTCCTTTTTTCAAACCGCGGCGATATGATCACAACGAAGAAAAATAAAATTTTTCCAGTCAAAACCAAAATGATGGCAGTGGTCAACGACAAGGTGAGGAAAAGAAGGCCACATGACTTTAAACTGGGTGTGGAATCTGATGATGAGAAAACTGAAGATGACGTGGTGTTATGCGACCAGGTCGCGAGAGATCAAGGACAATGATGATGATGAGATGGAAGTCGACGCTTGTGAAGGTGTTGAGATCAATTGAGTACACGCATTCTTGATGATTGGATAGACTCGCTGTTTTCGAGCAGCTCTATTTGGGCGCGAAACAGCTCATTTCTTCACACAGCACTCAGTTTGACAAAAACAAAATAGGTTCCGCTTAGATCTCTACGAACACAGTATTGAAGTAGGTAAATACATAAATCCATAATATCAACTCACTTTCAAAGTGTTAAGTGGAGAGATTGCCCACAAATGAGAGTAATTTAGCTAATCACTGTCTCATACTAATAAAGATTATGGTAACGTAATTTTCATGTTATGGCAATTTTCGGTGGCGTGTTTCCATGTTTTAATTTTGAATTGTTGCGGTAAGATTGTGAACAATTTACGAAACAATTACAAAGAAATTACGAAGAAATTACGAAAATTTACGAAAAGATTACGAAAAAATTACGAAAAAATTACGAAAAAATTACGAAAAAATTACGAAAAAATTACGAAAAAATTACGAAAAAATTACGAAAAAATTACGAAAAATTACGCCAAAATTACGATTTACGATTACGATGGTGATTACGATGGCTCCCGAAAACGTAATTTGAAAAACGGTGGTAATTACGCTGGACTCTAATTTCGTAAATCGTAATTTTGGCGTAGCTTTGGCGTAACGCGCAACACTGGTTGGGAGGCTTCGATTATCAGAACTTACCAAACTGGCTACAATAGGCATTCAAAGGACATTTGAGGATGAATAAGTCTCCAGAAGCAAAAGGGCTAAGTATTGGAAAAAAAGCTCAATGTTGCAGCTATTTGAAAATATCAATTTGATCCACAATGTGTACACCTAATAGTGAAGTCAAGCAGCCTTCACTGAATTTTCTCAAAATAAGTTTGACACATCATGGAAACGTGATGGAAAAATTGAAGCTTAACCTGGGAATTCCTTCGCAAATACTGCCTAGATGACGCTTCTGTGCTTTTGAACGGGCAAGACATACTCATCGTCTATACTCGTGTAGTCGAGATCACGATTTCCTTCTTGGGGTCATGGTCATTTATCTCAAACGACCAAAATGTTCAAGGAGGCGATCTTGCTGATGAGACGCATGATGTGTATCTCTAGTTGCAATCGAATATCTCCAAGTTGATACTGGAAACCATACTTATCAGTCTTGCAAGCTTCTTGAGGTATAAACTTGCTCTCCTTGTCAACTAGAGCTATTCGTGTACCCTCGTCGCAACATTCGAATTTTAAGATCCCGGTCAAGTCATGTAAGGCAAAGCTGACATTTGGCTACTTTTAGGCGAGCGAAAATTATTGAATAGGCAGATGCCAAAGTTGGGTACATTCTGCATATAATGAAAAATTGCTAGAATATTTGTTTCAATTACTGGAAATCGCGATGAAACTAAGCTGTTTTGTGGTATTCACTACCAGCAGTGCTTAACTTATTACTATAGTGATTACTATTCCTGGTTACTCGCAACAATGCATGGAGTGTGGTTCTTCACTTGTGACCGAAGAGCCTGGAGACATGTCAACGAGAGTCAAACGGTGAGCCAGCTTGGTATTATGCTTTGTTTTGTTTGATTTAAAACTTCAATTCTCAAAAAAAATCAAGACCTGGCAGGATCTATTGTTATGCCTGGTTCAGCCCTCAATGGCTTCCCTTGTCTGTCAGGTACTGATCCTTAATCTAAGATTTGCCCACATCGCCGAGAACGTAACGCTTGTAAGTGTACTCCAGTGTCGCTTACGGTATCCATGTACAATGGGCATATTACCCCATACAAGCTTAAATTATGTCTGCTTCTTTCATATTTTAACAAGGGAAGCTTGAAAAGCTCTGCCGCTATCCATTAAGCTGGTAAGATATCCATGCGTATTTTCCACCCACAAACTCATTAAGTTTCGAAACTCCTCACCATAAGACATCTGTTTATACTGTATTCGGTAGGTGAGTGATTCATAAAACAGTACGCTTATTTTGCAAATGTGCGAGTCTCCAAAAGGCACCCAATGACCCATTATGGAAGAATACAGGGATACTTACTATTGGGAATGAGATACTGTTTGAAACTTCGCGTTGTATTTTCCTTCTCTCTAATTTCGAAATTTGTACCGATTCAACAAAAAGATATTGTATTTGTACTTTGTTTTTAGGTGAGGCAGATATATTGCAAAAACTAAGATTGACGCAAGCTATGCAACCATCTCGTATACAGTAAACCAATGCCTCCAATGACTCCACAGACTACGTTTTTCCAAAAGTTGCCAGAATAGCATAGATAGCCACCTCCGGGTGTAAATACAACTAGTTCACACATGACACCTGAACTAGAGGAAGTTAGAGATAGAGACCGCTTGGAGCCAATGTAATTCAGAGTCATCTCTCTAATAAGCAAGTTTTGAGCGAGAATTTCCCATGAGGAAGTCCTACTCAAAACTCCAGACTCCATCGAAAGATTTTTTTTATATAATATATTGTTTAGAGCTGAGACCAGGCTCGTACAGTAGCTGAACCATAGCAAACCCCCCTAATGTGATGTTTCCTAAAAAAAATAGAAAATGGTATATTATTTTTCATGAATAAATATCATGCGCGTATTTGAAATAACTAAAAACACTGCTAGGGAGAACCTCATCTTCTTCGGTTGGAAGTCAAAGTGGGGAGCATTCTTTGAGAAAGGCACATCTAAAGTCGGCTACTGTTCTGGGATTCTTGCATGTAGGTCAAAATATTTCTATCCAACGTATTGTAATCAATTTTAGGAGATCGAATTCATGGTTAATACGCGTTATTGAGTTACTCCCTTTCTCCCGAATGATGAGAGACAGCGTGAGCTCGCTAACAGACAACTTCATAGGAAACAATAGCCATTTGCGGAAAAGCCAAATTTCGATCAAACCTTTATTGTTTTAGATATAGAGATATGAGTATTCCGCGATTTGGTAACTAAAAGGATGTCGCGATTGAGTGCGTCTAGGATGAGAGGATCCAGAGTTATAACCACGTGGATTCTATAGAGAATGTCCAACGGGACTTTAAAAAAGCTATTGAATTGAAAGAGGGGTAATGGGAAAACTCAAATATATAATAATGAGTAATGAGAAAGTTAGTTTATGTATATCATAGCTATTATCAATATACTGTAGAGACAAGGTCAGTCATGTGAATCTGGCCCTTGTGACTTCTTGAGCTCACATTTCTCGTATCATTTATACTCAATGAGCCTCCATAGTTGTTGAGTATCATAATTTCAAATGTAGTTGAACTTTCAGAATTGAAGGCTGCTTGCTATGAAACTTGGGTAATTGTTTTCCCGTGCCATTGGGGTGTCTGGAGGATACGATTTTCTCATGCAATTGAGCATCACATTCTGTGCGAAATAGGGAAATACTCTGACTATCATCAAAATGCATTTGCTGTGAATCAGAAATCCAAAGTTTAGTATGACTTCTTCGTGAAAGATTTCTACGACTCGATTTCGGAGGTTACTTGCATTCCCCTTCCTCAGACAGATCCCGAGGTCACCATCTGTGAATCACCGTAATCACAGTGGCATGACACCCTAACGTAGTTATTTCTCTCATAAAAGAAGCAAGATTCAATAGAAACAAAGATGTATTGCAGAAGAAGAAACACATGCATTTATGGGCTTTTTAACTTTTCGACCTTGCAGAGCATGTCACATGTCGTAGTCATCGCTCTCAGTTAGAATAAACCGCTTGATCGTCAACCATACCACAAGTCTCCCAGGCATATCTACCTAGGCATATTCATCTAGAATTCATCACCCAAAGCTTTTCTCGAAAAAAGGAAGCATGCACAACACAAGATGTGTGTGTATCGAGCGTTTGCCTCCTGATTCGTCCAGAAGTTGCGCGATCCAGCAAGCTGGCTCCACGAACCTTCATAAGCACACACCATAATTACAAAACGTAAGCAATGTACCACGTAGACAAGTCCGGCAAGACTCGCAGACCAGGTCCGCAAATCTCTCCACTTTAACCAGAGACCAAACAAAATCAATATTTTACTATGGATATTGATATAAGTGAGATTTGCTTTGCGCGGGCGCCGTACCACTCTGAGCGTGTCCACGCCAAAGTACTTGAATCTACGAAAGTCCGCCATACGCTGGAGTAGAGACTGGATTTCCAAATCGGTGTTTTCGGTCGTGTTTTCACAAAGATACTCATAATGGAGTGATCCTGAAAGTGTGGACATTTCGGAGGCCCTTACATGAGGCGGATGCGGAGATCTGTTCCGTATAGACCCAGGACTCTCGGATCCAGGACTCTCGAATCTAGAAGTCTCGGAAGCTTCTGAACAATCAGGAGAAATGCCGAAATTTTCAGAACAATCATTAACGAATTCTTCGATCTTCATTTTTTGTGATTTACGTTCTGTCCCCTAAAGATGCCACGGCTTTATGGACAAATAAGAGGTATTTTGTCCTTGGCAATGGGTGCAAAATGAGATACGACAAATATTCGCGCCATTTTGCGGCCGCTTCTGAGGTCCTTTCACCAGACAATATCCTGGCCTCGACATGGCTATATACACAATTTTGTGGATTCAAGAGAGAGCGAATTTGCTTTGGATATCTGATTCAATTTCTTGATTATTGCCCTATTTCAATGAATAATTGATTCAACAGTTCATGAGTTCATAGTTACTTATTTTGAACATTTTGATGAGAACGACACGAAGTTTTCCGGTGTTTTTACCCCTCAAATGGGTCTTTAACTCTTGGACTGCCACAATCTGACCGGGTAGGTATGCCTTGAGAATGATATCATAGTGTTATCATTCAGTCATTTCAATGAATAGATATTGAAAGAAGTAGTTCATCAAAGCGTTACTTCACATAAAGCCGAGCGGGCTGTGGGATACTCCGCTTAGCAATAGTGTGGTGCTAATGTATCCATTCGTACATTGTGCTCATTTTTCTTGTAAGGAATGTATACTGGTCATTTCAGGAAAGACCACCGAGAAGGATGAAGTTCCATATATTCGATCAGTGAATGGCACGATACCAGAAATATTCGAAAGTATCTCAAAAGCTCTTCAAATCTCTACTTTGGGCGTTTTGGAATTGAGAAGTAATGGCCAATACCATGTTAAACAGCAATTGGGCAATCCGATCCCAAGCACAAAATTTTCTTTCGGAAAGATGACTTCCACAACACTAATTTATAACTCATTAGGCCAAGAGCTATGAATCTTCAAGTAAGGCTTTCACCCTCGACAGGCTCGGAGATTCCATATAGCTCTCGAGTACTGTGCGGCTCTAAAGAACTAGCTGAATATTAGCCTCAGTCTTGAATTACATCGACTTCAACCTATCCTATAACATGATGTTCTAGAATACAAGAATCGAATACCGCTTGAAAATGACGGGATGTGAGCTCCTGTAACTCTGCTCAAGCTAGAAATGTCATCAGGATCTGTTATCCGGTACTCAGAAATCTGTAGATATATACTCAGACATGTTCATGAGAGTCTTGAGGACGGTATAACATTTATAATAAGAATACCTCTTGCGGATTAAGAACCACTTACACCAGAGGTGCCTCTTCTAGTGAAATGATCTGTGACTCTAGAAACTTATCAGTGTAGTCGCTCACCGAGGTTCACCTTTTAACTGCATGGTCACAATAAATGCCAATGCAACTGACTTTGCCAACTTTGAACACGATAGCAAGAACCTTCGATTTGGGTTCCTTGGAAAACATCCGCATACTATCACTGGTGTGAGTTACAGCAGACCATTCCTGAGTTTTGGCTGCATATACCGTCCGTGGTTTCAGCAACGGTTCCACTTTCCACAGAGAAGTCTTTGAGAAATTCTCCAGAGGGGGCCCCTGCACCTGATGCAAAAGGACTCTTGCAGAATTGGGGCACAATCACGACTAAAACATCTTCTCCTTTCTGAAATGACGTCGTTTATTCATAAGGAACCACTGCCACGTTGTCCGCTCGCTTTTGCAAGTGAACCACTCATAGCGTTGCTTGTCTATAGATACACGCTCTGTCACCACAAAATCCTTATCCCGTTGGTGGCTTAGAGGAGCTGGGTTTTGGAGAAAGTCAAACTGCCTTTTCTGGTGTATGATGCGAACCGGAAAGCATGATCACTCATTTTTGGGTGGCCCTACCGTTTCGTCCATCTTGATCACCCCTTTGTGAAGGCAACAAGAACAATGGAATTGTATCGCTCTCGCGGCAAGCCGGAATGCAATCTTGTATCCATATATAAGGATCTCTATTACTCTTCTTTTCATTGAACGGGCGGCTTCACTCGAAAAAGGGATAGAATCAAGAAGAGAAACAAAGAAAACGCCGGAGTTGTCTGACATACGGAACCTCATAGACCAGGAAAAGCTAGGTGCCTACTTGACAAACGTGCCCGAATCTGCCATATTTGGCGTTCGGATTCCACAATTTCAGGGCCCCTCTGACATAAATCAGTTCACTTTTTGCCAGTCTAATCCCACTTACTTGATTACTGATAAAACTGGGAAATGATGTGTCTTGAGAAAAAATCCAATAGCAAGCTTGTTCCACATCAACGCATGCTGTTGAACGAGAATTTATAGAAAGTTTCAAGGTTGCAAAAAACCTGCTGAGTACGGGCACAGTGGCACTGGATTGTTCGCAGCCTAGTGTGCCCATGAGGGCGTTCATTAGCCTGACAATGCACACAGACTGCAAACAACTCAACCCAGGAAGATGTTCAATAGGTACCACTTCTTTGTCAATATCGGGAGTTGGGCACATTTTACGCGCTGATATTTGATTCTTCTGGAGTAAGGTTTATTGCTTGCAGCGTTGGTGTTCCTGCTGTTTTTCGTTTCTTTGAGAGAATATTTTCCACGGAATCTCGAAAGACTCGGCACTTACACGTGCTTTGAAAGTTCTCCTTGCATTGTTTCGGTGAAACTCGTCACTTCTGGAGAATAATAACCTCCTTTCGTCCCTCGTATACATCACATGATCTGGGGCCTAGTCATGTGCTTTGTTGGATCTCTTGACTGTTTTTAAGTCAAACACCGCATCAGAATCGTATTCATAACAAGCTGTCCGAGGCTATTCACACCCATGTGTTCTTCTGTGCCAAGCTTAGAAATGGATCAGGGTGGATGTCAAACGCCGAAGGTCTGTCACTAGCGAATAACTAATTGTTGGCAGTGAGAAGTTGCTTTTGCAGTGGGTGTTAATAAAATCATGAGATGTACATATACCCAGGATGTTAACAGCTGCTTCCGGGGGGACAGATCGCAAAGATGAGTGCGTTGATAATAAGCATATGTGAGTGTTACAAGCAAAGGTGCTTGTGGTTTTCACAATCCAGAACACAGCTACTCATTCTTGTTTGGACAAATTTCTTAAAAGCAGAAATGTGCCGGCACATTCATGAAGCTCGAACCAATGCCCCCAATTACAATTCACGCAAGAGAATTTGAGGAATATCACAGTGAATTGGTGATATCCTCGACCGAGAATTTCTTAGGCCATGTTACAATTTCGTACCAACTCTTGGGCCAGAAAGTTCTTTTCAAGAGCACTCCAATACATCTGCAACATTGTGATAAAAGGCAGTTGCACTCAGTTGTATCTTCCCACTTATCTTCCTCATTGCTCATTTACTAGGTGAGGTTATCTCCATGTAAAGTGTATTGCCCTTGAAAGGCAGTGCTGTTTTAGATTCCATAAAAGGGCAACTCAATTCAAGTTCTCGAGCAAGCATGAATTAGATGAAGCAGTATGCAAATATTATGGTGAATTTTTGAACTAGATGTATGATCCTTGCCAATAGGATACTAGCACGCTCCGGAGGCACATGCTTTGAGAGTTGAGCACAAATTCTAGGTCTGACGCCGTTCGTCTGATTCATTCGAATAATGCGAGGTTTGAGTGAATTTTTGATGGAGCATGTGAGATGCTTGACATTGACGTTCGGTGGCGACAGTGGCATCAGTGGCTGACCGTGTACCACCCACTATATACTCCTAGTGACTGCTCTGTGGCTACAAGAATGTTCAAGCAAAACTTGGATTATTCCGTAGATCTAATTCTCTCCTTAGTTGGTCTAAAGTACTCTCCAAAATAGCGAGAGATTTTGCGAGATCAGCTCTCTCATAATCGTGCAAGGTGAAGACATATAGTGCATCCAAGAGCCTATGCGATACTCAAATACCCGATAAAAAATCATACGGATGATATCCCTTTTTTTCTGGTTTACTACTTTACACTTCTTATTCCGCGTTCGCAGAGTTGGGGACATTTGAAATTTCCATCCGAGTGTGCCGATCCCTCCGTACTCGACTTTCCCGAAAGAATTAAGGCAGCGCCCGCTAATCATGTCCAACATCGCGTTCATTTGTATCAAAAAACCCTAACCGGAAACCAAAGTTTCCTTTTATGAATCTGAGTGTACCCGTGGATCAAAAAATTCCGTTTGTGGTAGTTTCAGGGGCAGCTAAGCCATGGTTAGCAGCTTTATTGAAACAATGGTAAATATCGGGATGTTGGTGCAAACTAATTCAGAGAGCCAGTTCCCAACAACGGAGATAAATGATGTGGTAGGGCAACTCAAATACCTTATTTTGACCTCAAAGGCTTAAGTTTAATTCCGCTTTCGTTAGACTTTAAGCCACTATCTTAATGAGGTTGAGCTGAGAAATGATTACAATTCAATTATCACGTATCATACTTCGAGGTTCCTTCCACGTCCAATACAAGAGCAAAAATTATTTCTTTTTTGCTTTCTGGTATATACCATAGACATTCTGCTATCTATTGTTATCCTTCCCAATGCGGGCGTCTCATTGTTGAAAATTGTTGTTGTTTAATTTTGTGCCTGAAGCACAACGATTCGCGTGACAACGTCTATGTTTTGCTTGACTACAGCAAGCGGAGCAGACAATGTGACACATGTGGGTGGCCAGAACTAAAAAAAAACATTAAAAAAACAGGGGTAAGAGCAGATTCAAGATAAAGACAATAGAGTTGCCACTGACAACCTTATTAGCAAGGTGAGAGTCGTTTTTGGGCTTTTTATACGTGAGAGTCCTCCAAGCCCAAAGTCTACTTGCGGAGGTTCTGCATGCAAGCCGATGTCGTCTGTGTATGATCCGCTGTGCACCTTATGCAGAATTACGCCATGTGTGCTGGCAGTCCCCAATGAGTGTGCTTGGCATGCAACCAGTCGCGTTTTCGTCTAGCGGGCCAGACGCTTTCAGCACACACAAACACCTCCTTTTGAAAAGGAAACACTTGGCGAGAACGTGGGCGAAGGAGTTTCTCGTAAGAAAGTGTGTGGCGTCTCAGGATAAAATGTATCATCTTTACGATGGGATCTGGAAATTTAAAAAAGAAATTACTCCGATCACAACGCTGCATTCTTCGTTGCGACGTGCGACATCCTATGTGATAATCGAGCCTCAACTGGTAGGGACAATTGGGCTTTGATATGCAACTCTAGAATGAAGAATTAGACGCTCAATGGTTCAGGGCCCCGTCTTTCTTGGCTATTCCTCTATCTTGGCCGTTTATCTTCTCGTGGCTAGGCCTAGCTGCTGGTCGTTGGCGCGCGTAGCGTAATAAGCCAGCATGCACGAGGCGCGTACGTGAGTAGGTTATGTGCATGTGAATTCTCTATATGCATGCTTATTGTCCAAACAGCCGCGCCAGAACAATGCAGTCTTCTGATCTGTCCCTGCACCTGACTCGAGCTCGGTTGAGTTTGACGCGTGGCGGCCGTCTAAAACACTGCACAAAGCGTTCTTGGCTAAAGCGCGTCCCATCCTGGACGTTCACCAGGTAAGCCTCTCACAAGTATAAAACATCCACTATATCCCTCTTATCCCCGCCTCCTACGAAGTCCTTCTTTTATCTTTATCAACACTTGAACTTCAGTTGTTAGTCATTTTTTTAGAAACTGACAATCACTACTCATTTCCGGTAGATACTAGACACCCGGTGATTCAACGCTCATTTTTTGCAGCCAAGGTCCTCATATCACGGCATCCGTTTTTACAGCCACTTTTTCAAGCTAGCGCCCACCCCCTCAAACACGACGAGAAATTATAAATCAAGAAAAAATGCAATTTCTTCTTGTACTCCTCGCCGCATACATGGCCCTCACTGACGCTGCCCCTGTTACTGTCACGCAAACCGTCGTTATTTCAACTCAATACGTCACTCAAACGATCAACGGAACACCTTTCGCACGGGCGTCCGAGGTTACTTCCACAGCCGATGAATCTAAGCCATCAGATATCGGAGAATCCCCAGAGGCCGGTTCATCTTCTCTCCTTGCCTCAGAGATTGTACCTTCCGCGCCTACCGCGTCGGCTTCTTCCTCGACCACCACAACTTCCACCTCGTCGCTCAACTCGTTCGAGGCCGAGATTCTTGCTGAGCACAACGCGAAGCGTGCCTTGCATGGCGTCAATGCATTGGAGTGGGATGCCACGTTGGCCCAATTTGGTGCCGACTATGCTGCCAGCAACTTTGATTGCGACAACGTCCAGTTGAAACACTCCGGTGGCCCATATGGTGAAAACTTGGCAGCCGGTTACGTCGGTGGCGCTGCCCCCGTTGATGCATGGTACGACGAGATCAGTCTCTATAGCTACCTGAACCCAGGCTTCAGCGAGCAGACGGGTCACTTCACTCAACTTGTGTGGGCTGCCACCACTAAAGTCGGCTGTGCCATGGTCACTTGTGGCAACGCCTGGCGCCAGTACACCATCTGTGAGTACAGCCCTGCTGGTAATGTTATTGGGCAATTTGAGGAGAATGTCTTACCTTTGGTCAATTAAGCGGCTTTGATGTATATTAAATAGTTTAGTTCTTCACATGTTATATGGACTGGGTTATACCGCTTTGGCCTGACTTGTAGATCTGGTCGCTGACGCACAGCTATGAGAGAAAGTAGCATGTTTATTGAAGCTTTGTGTAAACGAGAGCACATTGCTGGCTGTGATCTTTTCTACAGAATTCTGGGGAAACAGTTTCGAAGTTTGAGCAATGCATTTCTCAGTCTTAAGACAATACTGTGATGTGTCAATGAATCAATTATCGTATATTTGATAGCACCCTGCTAACTGGCATACCCTGACAATTCTAGAGCTGATACATGCGCAAGGACCCTGCTGGGCTGTACGTATCAGATGAAACATCAACTACAGAAGATTCATGATGACCTCTCGATTCAACTCGTGTATTTCATAACTCACACGGATTTCCTCATGTGCGGTGTTCCTATTCTAAAATACTAAAAAAGGGGCACGCTTATTGCTTCAAGAGTTTGGCAAAGTCGGTGTTTCTGACCTTCTTCTTCTCGACCTTCTGGGAACCCAACTTCTTCTCGGAGAAGACCTTGGCGTAAGGGTTCAACTTCAACATAACCTGCTTGTTCTTCAATGGGTTGCTCTTCAAGACGTGACGCTTCTGGGTGGAAGGGTCGATGGCTGGTCTAACGACAGCCTGGATCTCAGAGGAGTTGATCAAAGCCTTGTAGTCAGTGTTAGACACAATGTTGGTTGGCAAGGAGTAGCCGACCTTGGAGGACTGCGTGGTCTCGGAACCGTAGACAGAGTCCAAGGTCTCGAAAGCAGCCTGGGTCCAGATGACAAATCTACCCAAGTGAGCACCAGGAGCCAACTGCAACAAACCCAAACGAGAGACGTGGGCGTAGTCGACACCGGGGATGTTTCTGAGAGCCTTGGTGATACCCTCGTCGTTGGCGTAGACAACCAAAGGACCCTTTCTTTGGGTGAATCTTCTTCCTCTCCACTTACCCTTACCGGCTCTGAGCTTCTTGGACTTGATAACTCTGATGAGGTCCTTGTTGGCACCGACGGCCTTCAACACGGCGACGGCCTCCTTAGTGGAGGAGACGGACTCTAACTCGTTGGCAACAACCAAAGGCAACTCGGCAACTTCCTCGACTCTGTGACCTCTGGCCAACACCAAAGAAGTAACGGCGGAGGCGGCGATCGCAGAAGCGGTAGCGTAACGCTTTTCGTTCTGGTTCACCTTCACGTGCCATCTTCTCCAGGTCTTGGTAGGAGCGAACATACGACCACCTCTACACATGTTACCGAAAGCGGCTTGACCGGCACGGTGGGTACCACCACCACCAACTCTTGGAATTCTGGCAACAGCACGACCGGTACCCCAGGACTCAGCAGAGGTCTGGTGACCAGCCTTCTCAGAAACAGCGTAAGCCTGTCTCTTGTTCTTGTTGACTCTGGTGAAGACGGACTGAACAATGTCAGCTCTGACTGGAGCAGCAAAGACAGCTGGCAAAGGCAATTGCGAGGAGGTTTTCTCGCCGGTGGCGGAAATGACAGAAACTTGAGGACGGGACATTTCGAGTGTGATGAAGAAGAAGGGGAATGTGAGGGAAAAATTTTCTCGCTTTTTTTTTCCGTCGACTCAGCGCGCTGGTGTCACGTGACAAGCATCTAGAATTCTTGAGCTCGCACGACTGCACGTGACCCAGGGTGGCTGTCAAAACCTCGGCGGGTAAGTGGATCTGGCGAAAGTGCAAGAACTCGGTGGAGCTGTGCTTTATCAGCTCGTGTCTTTGAAGCTTGTGAATCGTTAATGTATTGTTAGTCTTGTTAATATATTGCGAGTATCTTGTTGGTGTCTTATTGATATCTTGTTAGAATCTTAATAAAATTCTGTTAGAATCTTGTTAGTGTCTTGTTAGTGTCTCTTTCAAGAGCATGTTTTTTCATGGAGAACACAAAAAGTAACTTCAGAACGTCGCATCAACATGAGGGGCGTGAAGCAGTGTGAGAGGGAACCGGTTTGTATCTGTTCATGATTACTGTCTCAGAAAGTGTCATCTCAAGGTGCGGGACGCGTCCAAGATGAAAACCATGTCAGCAAGATTTGCATCTGTTTTCGTCGACTTGGAATTCGAAATCACTGAAATCACATTCTCACTTGCCGCTTGTCATTTGCCGTGGCCCCAAGGATGGACTTATTCGCAAATTTGAAGTTTAGGTGGTAGGGAAAATACGCGCAAGATCATTATTCGGGTCACAAGCATAAACTCCAAACGTGATAGATTGTGTTCAGAACGCTTGTTTCAAAAAATCGCCTTTGACGGATGAGAGCCCTTGTAGTGACATGTTTCACTATTTAATGTTTTCTTGAAATGACGAAAGTTCAATTTATGTCTTGGGCTGACTTCGCATCTAATCATTCGACTGGAAACACGGTTTGCCTCACGAAAGCAAAATCAATATGTAGTGAATTTCACACATAGAGTGTGAGGTGTTCTATATAGAAAAGTCTGGTGTACTCTTCTTGGTATGCGAGCACCCACGATTCATGCTTGGCTGACTTGGCACCGGGCTAAATACCGATTAGTCGGTTCTGCCTATGTGAGCCCACTTACGATGTATGGTGACGGCTTTCGCCTTTCTGGTTGAATATCACTTTGCAATTATAACGCAGTTCGAAGGCAGTGCGAGATTTTTCTTGTTTACTTCATCAGGTTCGCAAGAGCTACTGGTGGCTGTGTCAAACCGTAGCGCTTGATCTACTCACGGCCACAAAGCCCTTCAAGTTTAAGATCCCACCTCAATATTAGCAATTTGAGATTTGGGCTGCATCTCAGTTCCTGAAAGGTCGCATCGAGTCAACCGGACGCTACACCTGTGGAGATGGTATTGGTTCTTCTGAACTAAAAGTCAGATGAAGATGTGGAATGATACGCAATGGTAGGAGGCGTGAACTTTACAGGTGTGGCTGTTTGAAAAATCCCGTCGTTTGGGTGCCGAGACGTCTATTGCGCCGCATGAGCTCCCAAAGGCGAGAAATTATTTGTCACAAGAGGTCAATTATTTGACGGATCTACCAACACCTTGCAGCTCTTTTCGTTGGAATTCGAGGTTGCTTCCAGCGATTCGATTTCCTCTCTCATATACGCGTGCCTGGCAGGCAATGGCACGACCGAAGACAAATATTCTCAACCAGTGGCAATCGAATTTTTCCCGAATGGAAGAGGAACTAAAAATCACCACAAAGCTGATGCGCAAACATCACCACAAAGCTGATGCGCAAACATCACCACCTAGTATCACACGGAGAACGTTCTCTGAGTGCTGTGGATGAATAAATTCACCTGAAATCTACAAGGCTTTCACCGAGCTCCTGAGCCTTTCAAAATGGCCAAGACCCTGACAAGCTTCGAACATCTTCATCTCTAAGAAATGCTTTTGCTTCTGGAGCTCATTATAAATTTCTTTCATTGCACTCGCTATCAAGCGAGTCATCTTCGGAAAAACGGGACTTTTCTCGAAGAACAAATGATATTGCAGGAAGTCACTAAAGTGCCCAAGATTTCTGAAACCACAGGAAGAAAACCTGTAACACGTCTGGATAGAATACTGAGTTTGTCATTATCTTCTTGGTAAAACTCATAAATTTCAGATTCTTTTGGCGTCTAATTATGGTACTACTTTACCTAAAGATACCTCTTGGTAATCTCACCTGGTAGGTAAAGGCCGAAGAGGATGTGTTTAGTCCAAGCAGTTCCGCTTTTTGATCAATCACGAGTCTACAAAATATTGACACTCAAACTTTATTTTGAAATCACAACTTTGTTACGGTCGACAGCCAAACAATTATGAAACGAATTAATAAAGTGGAATAGCGGAATCATGATCTCCTCAAACCCAATGTTCCGTGTTGGACAATGGATGTGGCTGCCAAAGTGTGCGTCACGTGACTGTGTATCATCCGGGGCGGAACAGTGATTTGCGGACCGCGCCTCAGTGATGACGACATCGGAAGCACCTACAATGTGGAATGTGCGGGCTGTTTCGGTAGTATATGTCCGCCGGGCATTTCATGATTCAAATCACAATCATTCGCGAGTTCACTTTTTATTTGTGCTTGTGTGAGACAATTCCGCTTATCAAGGCCTCAGGAGCAAAGTGGAATTAGCGACTTCTAAACTGGCCGCGAAAGCCAGGGCTTCCATCTATCATGTACTCCGGTTTATTTGCGGGCATTGTACTGCCTGCAAGCACTCCTCATCCTCATTAATCGCGCTATGCCGGTCGCCGATGCCGATTATGTGGATCAGGA
>JAKTWD010000075.1:0-26967 GCA_030581935.1 Metschnikowia corniflorae | reverse complement strand
ACTTCTCCTTGTTGGTGTACCCCAGCACCTCGATCACCTCCATTCTGTCTCTCAAGGGCCCTGGAATGTTGCCAAGGTAGTTGGCCGTGCACACAAACAAGACCTTGGAAAGGTCCACCTTCACGTCGATATAGTTGTCGACAAACGCGTTGTTCTGCTCCGGGTCCAAGATCTCCAAAAACGCAGACGCTGCACCGCCGCTTTTGCTCATGTCAAGCTTGTCGATCTCGTCGATCAAGAGCAAGGGATTGGATGTCTTGGCCTGCTTCAAGGAAGATATGATCCGGCCAGGAATCGACCCCACGTACGTCCGGCGGTGTCCTTTGACCTCGTGGACATCCTGAATACCACCCATAGCGATTCTCACATATCGGCGATTCAACGACTCTGCAATCGACTTGGCTATCGATGTTTTCCCGGTACCGGGAGGCCCGACGAGACACAAGATCTTGCCGTCGACTTTCCCCGAGATTTTGCCCATGGAAATGAACTCGAGAATGCGGTCCTTGACGTCTTTCAACCCGTAGTGGTCCCTGTCCAAGACCTGTTTAGCGAGCTTGACGTTGAACCGGTCTTTCAGGTAGATGCCCCACGGGATCGACGTAAGCCAGTCCAAGTACTTCTCGCTGACCGCAAGCTCGCTCGAGTGCTCCTGCCCGCTTTCCAACTTGGCCTTCTCGGTGTTGTATGCCTCCATGGCCTCGTCGGTGAGCTTCATGTTTTTGATGCGCTCGTCGAATTTGCTGGCTTTCGACGAGGACGACTCGGGGCCGCCGATGTGTCTCTGCAAGCCTTTGATATACTCCTTGATGAACTGCTTGTGCTGGGCCTCCTCGGCTTTCGAGGTGATCTCCAAAGTGGTGTCGATCAAGGTATAGTAGGATTTGAGCTCCACCTTGAAGAGCTCTAGTGCCTTGCGCAAACGCGCCTCTACATTTAGTTCGGAGAGGAGTTCCTGGATCTTGTCGGCAGGAGCAGCCGAGAGCGATCCGATGAAGTCGGCAAGCTGCGAGGGAGAGTTCAAAAGGCCCACGCCGCGCGTCGTGATGATCTTTTTGGACGGGATCTTGGTGTCGATCACCTCGAAATACGCTTTCACCTGTGCAATGAGGAACTTCAACTCGGGACTGTCCTTGTTGTAGGGTTCGTCATCGCATCGCGTAACACGCGCGTAGGAAACACCGAAATCCTTGAGGTACGATGTCGGAAACTCTTCTTCGACTTCTTCCCCGCTAAGCTTCCCTTCGCTCTGCTCCTCGGGCGTCACAAGTGTGTCCAAACGACACCTCTCCATGACACGACCCAAAATACGCAAATTATCGCCGTCTTCGTAGGTTCGGAGCACAAAACAGTGTGCGCCGATGTCGTACACAGACGACCGCTTGTGGATTATGTCTGTGTCGGGCATATCGGGGTCGTTCATGTGGAACAACACGAAGTGCGGTTCTCTCCTACTGCAAATTTCAACTATTGTTTTCTTGACCTTGGGGTCGGAGATGTTGATGGAGAACTCGCGGCCAGGAAGCTGCGGCCGGTCCTTCATGGCAATAGCAAGAAAAGGGGGGTACGCGCCTGTCTCTGGCGACACTTCCACCACGGAAGTGTCGTTATTTCCGTTGTTCCCGTTGTTGCCGTTATTGCCGCTGTTTCCGTCGTTACCGCCATCACTTCCGCTTCCGCCCAACGCGGCGCCGCCAGAGGAAACTGCGATCGAAATCGTCTCTCCTGAACCAGATTCGGCTTCTAGATCCGTGGTTTGGTCCTTATCTACAGGTGTGTCTTTCTTGTCCTTTTCTTCGCGGTTTTTCTCGTTTTTAGCAGCATCATCGCTCTCGCTCTCCTTCTTAGCCGGCAGAGGGGTATCCAGGCTTTCCCCCGCCGGTTCAGACGCGCCGGGGGCTTTGCTTTTAAATGCACTAGTTGGAACACTCAGATTGGCGTATCTTGCGTTCCAGAGCAGCCCTGGCGACGGGTGAAACTCGTCGTTGTACGCCAGAAGCGGCAGTTTCATTTCGTGCAATTTGAGAGGCGCCTGGAACACGGGTGCAGATCCGGTGGCCCCTGAAGAAGTCGTGGCTGACCTCTTGGATGCATGTGCGACAGCGGCAAATATGCTTTGGCTGGAACCGCCTAGGTTTCGCCCGTGGCGCAAGCGGCTCGCCGGAAAAGTCAGTCGCAACATGAAAGATGAAAACCAACTTTTGGATATCTGGAAAAGAGAAATATGTCAATGGCTGAAGAATCACCGGTGTAGTTTGACTAATACTGTGAGTGGGGCCGCTTAGGTGCGCGCCTTCGCCCAGATCTGCACGTCACGTGACGTGGTAGCTGGATTTGGGCCCGGAGGATTTTGGAAAAGAAGTTTAAATCTGGGACGCTGAAAGCGGGAGCGTTGTTTGGGAGGTGTGAAAATATACTGGCATCGGCTGATTTTCGGATTCCTTGTTCTGGTGTGGGATGTGGTGGCGCTATATTTGCCACCATTGTCTTATCTGAGCCCTCACTTCCGGAGTGGTGCTCACGTGACGTTTCCACTACTTTCCTATCGGTGTTGTCCGGTGCAAATTTGAGCCAGTGAGCCGGTAAAAAGAAATGTGTAAGTCAGATAATAAATCTCAAGTTGAGGCTCAATAATATTTGACTTTATTGGCATGGGACTTTGCTTGGTTCGGGAAGGTGAAGTGGACGAGCTCCCATGATATTGGTACGAATTAGAGCTTTATTCAAAACTAGATGACGGTTCTAGGTAGAAAATTCTGGCAATGTTCGAGTCTGATCTAGCAATTTTCATGTAAGTCACGTGATCCGCCAGCTGGTTCACGTTTACAGGTCTTTTGCTATCCAGCCTAAGAGTCAGATAACAAAGTGTCACATGACAAAATGGAGTGTGCGTGTAAAGTCGTCGACGACGGGTCATCCGCGGTATTAAAACATGTAGCTGCTTTTCGTACCTCAACCCTTGAGGCTCAAGGGTTTTAGTCAGTGTTGCGCGCTGGCGTAATTCTGGGAAAATCTTAATGAAACTTACGCTTTTACGCTATGTATTACGATTACGATTTCCGATTACGACGACTCCCCTTTTCGTAAATTGTAATTTTTTCGTAATACGTTTTACTTTAATCTTTTTACGATTTTTTTACGATTTGTTTACGATTTTATTACGATTTTCACGGTATTTTGAGGTCTTTCTCCAGTGAGGCGCTCACTAACTAGTGCTTTACATCTTGTTCAAATAATGGGTAAAAAAAAGACGAGAACAACTCGCCTCATTCACGCTGCCTTCTCTTACGCCCACTTTTACCATTCTGCGTGCTCAATTACGATGACGGATATCTCTTCGGATGAGTCCTGTTCATAGGCTGAAGTCAACTCCAATGAGTCGAAACAGCTGAGTTCGCCTGCTTTCAGATTTTGGTGACAGTGCTATCCTCTATATCGCCACCGCTCTTAATCCAAAGTACAAACTCAAAAAGTTTCAGACCAGAGAATCGTTCCCGCGTGTCTTGGTAAGTTGCATCAGGAAAGATTTGGAAAACTTGTTCAAATTTTACGAAGAGTACTATGGAGCACAAAGATTCCATAATCAGGTAACTGTCGAACACGGCTTACAAAGTGACAACCGACCAGGCAGAGTAAACTTCTCTTATCTTAGTGACCATGAAGGGTCTGAGGATGAATAAAACAAATTCGCGGCGTACATTTTTGAAAAAACTGAGAACTCCGATATCGTCGATTATTCACGCAGTAGCAAGAGACAATATCCTATACTTTATCAGCTTGCAAAAGACATTTTGGCTATTCCAGCTATATTTGCGCCGGCAGAATCCTTTTTTCCTAAAAATGCGGCGATATGATCACAAAGTAGAGAAATAAATTTTTACCAGCCACAACCAAAATGATGGCAGTAGTCAACGACAAGGTGAGGAAAAGACGGCCAGATGACTTTGACCTGGGTGTGGAATCTGATGAGAACACTGAAGATGACGTGGAGTAATGCGACCAGGTCGTGAGAGAGATCAAGGACAATGATGAGATGGAAGTCGAGGCTGGTGAAGTTGTCGAGATAAATTGAGTACATGCTCTTTTGTGTTCGGATAGATTCGCTATTTTGGAGCAGCTCTATTTATGCTCGAAGCAGCTCATTCTTCACAGAGCACTCAATTTGACAAAAACAAGATGCGTTCCGCTTAGATCTCTACGAACACAGTATCGAAGTAAGCAAATACATAAATTCATAAAATCAACACGTTTTCACAGTGTTAAGTGGAGATATTGCCCACAAATAAGAGTAATTTAGCTAATCGCTGTCTCATACTAATGAAGATTGTACTGTAAAATTCATGTTATGGCAATTTTCGGTAGCGTGCTTCCATATTCTAGATTTGAATTTGTTGCGGTAAGATCATGAACAATATACGATAAAATTACGAGAAATTACGATAAAATTACGAAAAATTACGCCAAAATTACGATTTACGATTACGATGGTGACTACGATGGCTCGCAAAAACGTAATTTGGAAAATGGTGGTAATTATGCTGGTCTCGAATCTAGTAAATCGTAATTTTGGCGTAATTCTAGCGTAACGCGCAACACTGATCACCACCTCCTCGAAGACTAAGAGAACGACCACTCCAGAGTCTCACAATTTTATTGTATGAGCTTAGCTGGAAGCGCTTCTCGCTACTTGTGGGTGTGAATCTGCAAGCTTGTGCGGTTTCTCTGTTGTTCTCGGTGTGTGAATGAGTATGAGCAAACTAAAGGAGAAATTGCTCAGAAAAGGCAAGACTAGCTCATCGCACCAAGTCGTTCCCTTGAGACATGATTGGTTTCTTGGAATGTCTAATGAAAAGATGTTACTCTTGTAGGCTCATCTGACTGTCTCGACAGCACCACTTGGCCTGGGCACTTTTGACTGCCCGAAGGAGATCTTCATTGTTTCAAGTCTCATGCAATCTGAAGAACAAAGTCACATGATACCGGGCCGAGCTGAAAAATCGTCTCTCTCACCTACTCCAAAAGCGGCATTCTCTCCCATGCTTCTTCCCAAACTTGATACTCCATTCACCGATCACACGCTGACCCATGCCCCTCCAAAAAGACCAAAAGAAGGACACCGAAACAACCTACTCAACCAACTCAGATCTCGTCCCCGATCTTGAAAACATGCTTTTTCTTAGCCATGGGCTCCGCAGCAGAGGGCCTTGGTTGCAGAAGAAGCGGCGACCCCGAGTCCTTTCTGAAATTATCGTCCTGATAGTAATTGATGGAATTCAAATCCTCGGCGTCATTGGTATGGATCTGCTCCTGCAGCGCCAAAATGAGCCTTGATGCCTCTGAGGATATGAGTCTGATTCTCCGCTTTTTTGGTCTCTTGCCCGTCTCGGACTCGAACGTAGCGTTCGCACTTTGAAACGTCTCTTCTGGATCAGATACAGACAAGTTCACACTGGCCTTTTCTGTTTCGGCAGTCTTTTCGCCCGCAGCAGGTTCAACAATCTCGCCCTGTGACTTTGATTTTTTCGGCGTCGACTCGGCACTGGAGTTGTTAGGAGAAAACACATCACCAGATGCCTTAGATGGGTTTTTCGAAAGTTTTAAGGACGCCTGTGAAGCGATGGACACGATTCCGTCGCCCGAGAACGAGTTGCCCTTGCCTGTTTTCAGGTCCGAGAACGGCGAGTTGGCGAAAAACAGCGAGACGGGTCGTGGTGGCTTGGGTCTAGGAGACACGTGTATAAGCGAGCGTTTTTTGCGGCCCAAATGCACTTTGGTTCTTTCCTTGGCGTTCGGGGTTCCAATTGAGATGTTCGCTTCAGCCCGAAGCATCCTGATATCCTCTTTGAGCTGATCTACTTTGGCCTCGTGGGCTTGTTCTTTCGTTGCTAGTTGCATCTTGAGACTCGCCACCTGGACCTCGCACGTTTGCATTTTCTTCTGCGCTGCCTCGAGTTCTGCTTGCTCTTTATCACTTAGTGTATCGAGGGGGATTTGCACGCCTTTGGCTGCTTTTGGCGTGCTTTTTATACTGGCATCTTTTGCACCAGTATCTAAACTACCATTGGTGAGTGCTTCCTGGGGCCCGGAAAGACTTAATGCCCTCAAAACACAAAGCCGGATCAAGTTTTTGCGCGTCTCATCTTCAAACTCAATCTCTCGTAGCTGGAGCGCCAACTCGGTCCTTGTTTCCATCATCATAAAGAAATATCACGGATTGCTGCGTTCGCGGTTGGGATGCACAGCCTACAAGCAGTCCCTTTTCTCCTATTGACTATCTAGCAACTAGCGCAAAGTGTTCATAGATTCCCGAAGCAATGAGCAAGTTGTCTGCCAAGGTCTCTCCTGATATATAGGAAAGCAGTGGACAGTTTGTGACGCTTGTGGTTGTTATGGTGGATATGGCGTATGTGCACTCCGTGCTCGAAAACGTCTCTATGCACCTCGGTCGATCCGATGAGATGTCCTTTTGAGATGGCAATCAAGCAGCTTCGGTCAGATTCAATGCTACTACCGGGTCGCTGATCAAAGTAGTTGCTCAATGGAACCCCCTGCCGAAACCCCTATCCAAAAAAGGACGAGAAATAAGAACACCAAGGAAGTTATAAATAATGCCGCGGCCACCATATACGATGCAGCTGCAGACCGGTACTTCGTAAATTCATGCATCGATGAAAACCTACTAAAAGCGTCACCTTACCATGAATCGAATGTCAAAGGTCAAAAGCGGGTCTTGCTAGATCCGGCCGACCCAGATTTCAGGGATTTGTTTGTGGACAAAGGCACTGTTACGGCACCAGATGAAGTTTTGCATATGCTTCGGCCACTGTCGCTTCAGATTCCGATCAAATTCCGAGAGGATTTTGATGACCCCGAGGCGCTTCCGAACTCTGATCTTCTCCGGGCAATACACTACTACGCCAGCAACAGCGAGATGGACCCAAGACTCTTGGATGAAACTGCACTATTGGCAATGGGAATGCTAGTTGAACAATGGGCCGAAGATGAACTTGCGGTGTTTGATCCTCTGGTTTTTTTGGATCCTGACTCTGGTGCGGATTTTCAAAAGTATGCTCCTCCAGTAACTGATGAAAGCGATGACAATAGTGATGGCAATAGTGATGGCAATAGTGATGGCAATAGTGATGGCAATAGTGATGGTGATCGTGATATGGGTGAAGGCACTGAAGTGAAAGGAATAACTAATGGCAGCAGTGATGAAAGCTCTGATAAAGATTCCGATGATGTCCCACAAAGCTCTGCTGAAAGCAGCGAGGCTGAAACCGAACACAGCGAAGAAGAGAACAATAAAAGGAGCGATGGTTCTGAGTCTCAGAACTTCCCTCTTGATAACCTGAATGCCGGACTTTCATTGAAAAGAAGCAACGATCACTCATTCGCATACTTCGAAAGCGATTCTGATATCATGTCGATCGATTTGCTGGAAAGTGATACGGCAACCGAGGTCGAGGGTGGGAGACTACCCAAAAAGAGAAAGATCCCTACAAATATTGATGTTGGCTTGCTAGGAGCTGGTGCAAATCGGAATGTCTCGGGTGGGTCCGCATCTACAGCTTCCCAATCGTCAGAATCAGACTCGACTTCCTCGTCCAGTTCCAGCTCGTCTACCCTGGACTCTGAGGAAGAAGGCGATTCTCAGGAACTGGCCGTTACAATGGCGGGGCCTGAAACGGATTCTGGTGTTGCCATTCATGGCTCAAAAGTGAAGCAGGAGGAAGGTGCTGAAACAGTCTTGAGTTCATCGTCTTCTACAGACAATTCCGGAAGTGATACTAGTAGCGAAAACGACACTTCCGGAAGTGACACTAGTAGCGAATACGATTGATTGTTTTGAAGATCCTGGGATATTCATGAACTTGAGACTCTATGATTTGCTGATTCTCGCTATGTTGGTGGGATTGACGAGGTGTTCTTTCCGATTCGGTGGAGTGTCTTGATCATCGTCACACTAATCGTTTCACGCATTACGAGCGAATCTGACGTGAACTGCAGTTCAGTTGGTCCATTTTGCAATCTAGACTTCACACTGAATCTCTCACATCTTTTAAACGTCGAGAGTATGGATGCGCATACCCAGTCCTTTCATATGGTCATGCCTGTAGCAAGTTCATGTCCTGGCCTGGGAACTGTGAAGATATTGGAAATCCATCGCCTGTGATCTAGGTATCAAGCAGTCCAGGTATTAAGCAGACCAATGAAGCTTTTCTTCGGCGATCTCGGGGCAATATGCTTGTGTACCTGAAATTTTTTACATTCTGGCACATGTAAGCAGTCTGTCATCCTCTCGGTTTGAATAATGCAGAGAAACTGCTTGCTGTTCATCACATCGAACGAAAGTGTGCTAGAATCATTGGTCTCTCTTCTAGGCAGATCACCTCACAAAATCAGCTGCTCGTGTCTCTCGAGAGCTGCCTTCATAAAGAGAGTTAATGCCTCCCCTACACCTGTTCCCACCTAAAGCACGCACGCACCGGGTTATTCGAGTCGAACTGGTCAACATCCTGGAAATAGCGGGCCCTCATCTCTCCTCTTTGATATTCGGTTTCGAGCATCACAACTGTCACCTTCTTCTTGTCTTGACGCTCAACCTCGAACAACCATCCACTAGCTTTTTGCGGTCAACCAAATGAGGCAATTCATTTGCAAAAATCGTCAGAGTTGTGTTTGAGAATTGTTCAATTGTAAAACTGCCCGAAGTAATGATTAGTGTACACGGCCATGCCATCGATCAGAGTATGGAAACTCACAAACTACGGCTTAGAGGATCCCGTACTTTTTTAAGTTAGGAAAGCTTTTCAAGATGTTGACCACACTCCAGCTCTTTGCTACCGACTCGGAGAAAATGATTTGGGTCGGGAACCATGGAACGAATCTCAGTCGACTCGCATAACTCTCCTGGTGTAAGCTGATCACCTGAACCTCCTAGTTCAAACTGGTAGTGGTTGAAATGTATGTTCCATCACAACCCTGAATTGCCTAGTCCCGCAAAAGTGAACGAATGGTATCTCTCAAATAAACTCAAATGTGTGTTGTGTGATACTGAATGTCTCTGCGAACACCTTTTCTTGCACCACCACCGTTCTTCATCTCAAAGGCACTGCTCAACTGACTTCGCTCATATCAGAACTGGTCACAATGAGTTCATCGACATAGAGGGCGAGGAAAGTGTGTTTCCCATCGACCTATTTGAGAATTAGCATGTATGTTGACAGCGCTGTGACATCCTTGCATGGATAATTCTTACGTCGTCCTGTGCCAAACGTAATGCGCTTGTTTCGAGCCATTCAGCGACTTGTTGAGTTTGAGACACATCATATCACCGACTTTGTGTGCTGCGACGTGCATGGCCATACGAATAGGGTTTCACGTGCAGAAATCTCGATCTCTCGAGGACAAATCACTCTGCAGCAAATGATACAGATCGTGCCACTTCTGCTCGGGCCTTGTCCGTGAGTCTCATTTGCGTCATCATTTGAATCATCATTGGGAATATTTGAACCCAAGACTTGCTTAACTCTGTCCAAGAAATGTCTCACACTGAAATCTTTCCATCATGAATGTCTCGTTCTGTTTCAACATAGATGGTATGCATCGTCTGTAATATTATTCTCGGTTTTGTCCTCGTATAGCAAATTCTTACACGGTGAGAGCTGCAGTCTCATTTATCGATTCAGACTGCAATTTCTGGCGAGGTTTGCTCATTCAATTGGATAGCGTTTATGGCTGCTTCGCACTACGAGTCAACCGTTTTCGTTTAGTGGTCGCAGTAGAAGCTGTTTCTTTTGTCAGAGGTACAAGCTTGCTCAGCAGATCCGAACCGACCAATTTGAGTCAGTAAGCTTCCAACGAGCGTCCTCTGATATCAGACTAAGAAGATCCTGAACCAGTGTTCTGTAGCTCCGTGCTTGTTTGATGATCGATTTCTGAGCTAGGTCGCTTTCTCTCCTGATGTCGATCCAGTTCATGTACAATTCTGGACAGAAGGTTTTCTTCTGCTTCTGCCTCTCAAGGCATAGAGTTCATCGCTTAACCTAAAAGATGTCCGGATAGGTTCCGACTCCCGGTTGGCGTTATCTTTCCCGTGTTGTGTAAGGCCGGCGGAAGTTTAACTCTGGGCCACAACCCCGGTGGAGTGTTACTTCCAAACCTGGGGATAAGCTCTCTGTCTCGAATTCCTTGAATTCGAACCTCTGTTCAACAAAGGTGATGTCAATCAAAAGCGACGGATCGTAAGAGACTCTTCGGGGTCTTTCCGTGAGACGACTGGCCCTCAGTATACACCCATTATCGTTGTATGAGCAATCTTGCTAATGTAAAATCCACCGGTAGCTTCACATGATCGAGACAACCGAGGGCGGTATACTTAGGCCTTTTCATCTTCTTGCCTCTCCACACATCAGCTGGACACTGCCAGGATAAAACTTCGGTGGTGGTCCAGTTAAGAAAGTGCGCAGCAGCTCTGGCCGCCTCCAGCCAGAAAGCATATGGAATACCCGCATTTGCTAGCAAGCACCTGGAACGAATTTACAACTCCGACTTCTTCCTCTCAGCCATGCGATGCTGGTAAGAGGAGAAGCTTAGAGGAGTGTTGTGGGGCATTCGTAAATCGTCGTAATGATCGTAACGTGAATGACTATTTGCGAAAATTTATGAAAAGTTCATCACGATTACGATTGCCAGTCGTTTCGTAATTACAAAAGTCGAATTTGTAAATTACACGAGGGTTTTTGACAGCCGAAGACAAAACAACCCGGATGGTGGGCTTCTTGAAATCAACACCATCTTAATCTCTCTTTTCTGCAAAAAGTGATTCGCCACAAAAATAGAAATACAGATTGCTACCAGAATTGACCAAAATGTTGCTTTTTCCCAGACACACTGGCATGTTTCCCGGTTGTGAGGAGAATGATCGGGATCGGATTGGAATCGAGGAGATGCGCTCTGATGGAGAAGATAAACTCACCGATGAGTTGGCCGAAATTTCAAGCGAGAGTTGGAGCGAGGCCTCCGCAAACTCCATCAGGGACATGAGCGTCCTTGAGTTCGACGACATCAGTGAAACCATTGTCGAAGAGATCTCTCAGAGCATTTCCGAAAATCTGGGCCAGGTTTCCCCATCAGATGAGTGAAGAAGATTCTGCATCAGGAGAATTGAGCGACATAAATGAACTGATGAAAAGCTTGGCATTACTCGACGAGTGATGTAAGTTGTTTTCGTGGCGGTACTTTCTAGAAGGTAACTCCATCAGCTTGACCCTCATACATCGAGTCAATTTATACAACTTGCGAAAGGCCTTTGAAAGCATTTTGACTACGAGTATATTATTCCCTTATTCGAAGCTCGCTCTAATCAGCCAATACTAGTAGCTGCATTGATTCACTCGAGACTTGCTAATTCTAATGAAAATACAGCTTAATGATTTTACGACGCAGACAATACGATTTCGATGGTGATGATGGTTCCCAACAACGTAATATGAATTATGGTGGTGAGTACGCTGGCCTCGACTTTTGCAAGTCGTAATTGTGGCGTAATTTGCGCGTAATTTGCAACACTAGTATTGAACTGAGTACGACATAGATGATAGTGACAAGTTTATTGTGGTTGACGACGAATGGTTGGTGATGAATAGGGAAGAATTGTAGTATATTGGGGAGATGAAAGGTGGTGCAGTGAGAAAATTTCTGGTATATTTGCTACAAAGATGTTTCAAGAATAAATCTAGATGAAGAGAGTGATGCTACTAATATATGAAGATAGCTCATGTTGATCCTGATATGGCACGATTACGAAGGAGACAAAAGTCGTAATCTTAACTCCAAATTATGTCTTTCAAAGAGTTTCGAGTATTAATATGTAAGATTTCAGACCCGCTGTCTGATTTCAATTGTCTTGGATAACCGTGAGAATCAAACAAAGCATTTGACTCTTTGATGAATAAAATGAGCTTCAGTCCTCCCTGATATATCCATCTCAGTGGTACAGAGTGTACAAGTCTAGGAGTCTTGAAAACTTGTCACCAACTGTAAAGATATACAATCATTTGTCAATCCAATAGGGCTCACAAACGGTCCACACAAGCCAGTGTGAATACCTCAAATAATCAAGTGGCTGGACTCATTTGCTCCAGTCCTTCTGGAATATCATTCTATGTTTTCCCATGTTAGCATGCGTCACAGAACTCCTGATTTGCGCAAGCTACATCATGAAATGACAAGATATATTGAATCTTCCAAACCATCATTTCCCGGGTGACCAAGTCTGGCGTGCCACGAAGTGTCTTGCGCAGATGGCTCAGTCTTGATTTGGAGGACTTTTAGGTCTCGAGAATCTTATTCTCGTATCAGACCCGGCCTAATGATGTCTCATGAGTACGCACTCGGGGCGACCAGTGGTTGGGGGCCAAGTCTACCAAGAGATAGTCCTATGCAAGCAAGTAATACATGTCCTACCCTCTGGTATCCTCGTGGCGGACCCTCTCTCAACACATATTCGGTATCAGTGTCACCGACTATTGTCATCAAAAGAGAGTATCCTTTTTCTCGAAGAACGTCCGGTTGACTTCTTGATGCACCGAAATTAGTGATTAGTGTCGAGGATTCACATGTACCAGTCAACTGACAATGACTAAGCAGATATTATCACGAGGATATGACTCTTTTTCTAATTAGAAATTTTGTTAATGTATTGTTTGTGTTTGATCTCATGACTCATATGTCAGATCCGCCTTCTCTTTCACATTTTGCTTTGCTGTTAGCCTTGGTTTCCGTAGCGTGACATATAGATCCACTACCACTGCCCCGTGTGCTCCGTGAACCAAGAACACTTGTGTGCAAATGGTGTTTCACCGTTACTCACTTTGCAGTAACAGCAGAAGCAAATCCATCGGTGCATCAGGTACTAACCCCACCTGCGTTACAGTACCGCCTCATTCAAGCACAAATCTGTATCCAACTATCCGATTCATTTTCTCAAGCATTTACCCTCTGCGTGATCAGACGGCCTCCTCAGTACCTGCTTTGCCCTCAGCATCTTTCTCAACATCTAGAACAGTTGTTTCCTGAGAATTTTCCTTACTTTCATTTTCAGCATCCGCAACGGTTACATCCTCATGTTTTCCCACAGCCTCCTCAGCGCGGGCCTTCTTGAGCGCCTCGATCTTCACCTGGTACGCCTTCTCCTTGCCCTCATCACTGGCACTCGTTTCAATCCCATAGAGTCTCATAAGCAACTCCTGGGTCTCCTCCTTGCTCACCATCAAGTTGACATTGTTGATGCCTCTCCACACGGACAAAAACAAGTCCTCGAGGTCGCCGTCTCTCTCAACGATGACAAACACACACCCCTGGGACATTTGCGTCAACTTCTCCGAGAAATCGGCGTCGAGCCCCGAGTCCACGAGCGACTCGATACGGGGGAACGCGTTCTGGAACAAAAACTCCAACATCTTTGAGTTCGTCTTCAACATCCGGCCCTGGTCCAAGTGGTTCCTCAACAAAGGCAAACACTCCAGCTGGGCCCTCCAGGCACATTGGCCGCTAGTGTTACGCTGGCTGGTGAAGATCTTGATACCGGCATGCACTAGCTTCAATCTCTGGTGTTCGATCTGCAAGATCTGGGCCACCGCGGGCTGGACGTAGTAGATTGTACGCAAGGCCTCGCCCATGGCATTCCGCACCAAACAGGTATCTCTTCTGAAGCCGTCGCCGATCTTGTAGAAGTCCCAGCACTCCTTGAGGACTGCGTTGTCTGGACTCAAAAACACAAACGGTTCCTCGTTGGCGGTGCGCGGAGCCTTCAGTTTTTTTGCAGCAGTGCTATCCTCGGATTTCGCCTTTTTCGTCTCAGGCTCCTGGTCGTCAGAAGCAGCCGCTCTCTTTCCGGAGCTCTCGGCGATCTCCGGCTCTCCGTTCAGCTCCTTCTCGAAAACAGCAATGAAGAACCCGCCCGTGTTCTGCAAGTGGGGGTACACTCTGATACAACGATCCAAATTGAACTCCGATGCTTCTGTTTCGGTGGGTGGGAACGAGGTAGAATGCACCGAGGTGTCGCCTCTTTTGCGCTCCACCATGTCCCTGCCGAAAACCTTCCAGTCCGAAACACCGGCGCGTCTTTTGAGGCCGGGCAACTCGTTCGAAACGTCCACAAGCTTGATTTTCGGAAACTTCCGCAAAGCTTCAGCGACGACCGCCTCGTTCTCGATCGGCAGCATCAGGCACGTCAGGTACACGAGGCGGCCGCCCAGCTTCAAGAGCTGGATCCCGCGCGTCAAAATATTGACTTGCAACGGGTGCAAGCCCATTCCATCGCCCACAGTGAAGTCTTTCCAAACATTGATGTTCTTGCGCATAGTGCCGTCCCCGGAGCAGGGCACGTCGCACAAAATGCGGTCGAATTTGAGGAACGGCTCGCCCGGACTGAGCTGCACCCGCGGGAACATCAGCGCGTCGTGGTTGACCACAATGAAGTTGGGTGAAGCAAGCCTTTTGACCTGGTGGATAAGCATGTGCGAGCGTTTGTAGTCACTGTCGTTGGCCATGACAAACCCAGTGGCGGGCGACTCGGCGTCACGCATGTGCAAGGCCTCGACCAACTGGGCGGTTTTCAGGCCCGGAGCAGCACACATGTCCAACACTGCGTGGTGTGGCTGCACATCCATCAATAAAGGCGGAATCATCAGCACGGCCTCCTGGCGCAGGATGTTCCCGACGGTGGTCTCCAAAACAAGGAACCGCTGGGTGGCTGCAAACTCGGCGTTGCGCCGAATTACCGACTTGGGCACGTCCAACTGCCACCCCAAGTTGTCGGGGTAAAACGCAAGGTTCCTGGGCGCTAATTTCACGCCCTCGTGCTCGGCGTTCTGCAATTTCGCCACGTGCTCAGAGACAAACTTGTTGTTGATCTCGGCGGCGTGTGCACGTGACCCCGTGACCCGGAAAGTAAGCGGCAAGTCCCGCTGGCAGTGTTCCTTGAACGTTGCCCATTCCTCTTCCGGTATGAGCTTTAGTTGCTTGTAGTACAGTTCCCATTTCTCCGACTCGCGCGCCACCTCGGTCCACCCACGGTTTTCTGTGTTCGTTTTCTTGCTTCCGCGGCCGAATTTCGAGCGTCTGGCCAGCCTTCCCATTGTGTAGAATGGATTAGAAGTAATGGGTATGGATCGCGGAATAAGGTGTAAAATTTACGATGCGCATCGGACGGTGGTGCGTTGCGCGCGTAATTGCCGTAGGTCTGCGACTACTGTTACGATTTAGACATCTTACGCTTGCGACACACGGTTTCGCTAATTCACAATTACGCAAATTCACGGTTACGCTACAGTGAAACTTGGACAAGCCGGACCTAATTATAATCGTCGTTTTGTACTCCATATCCAATAAAGAAGTAAATTCCGGTATATAGACCAGCTTTTACGGCATATTACAGTCTTGTTCTGCATGTATGGCCGCGAGAGCTATACACCACTGTTATGGGGATATTCAATAGAAGATTTGGAATAGCGAGGAACTTAGTGATGTTTATTATTTTAGCGCCTGTGTATCTCTTTTTGAGCCACTTTTTTTGTCGTTGGCTAAGTATTCTTCTCTTGTCCATTATCCGAACTATCATTCATAAAAATCCGAACAGAATTGCGGGTGAACACGCGGCTTCACGACCTGAGGCAGGGGGGAATAGTTTTAATGCATTTTTGCAACAATCTCACGAAGTTTTTGTTCTTGGCCATGCCGATTTCGCCTTCAAAAGAGCCTTTTCTTTTTTAAACGGGATTTCTGGAAAAATTGTCCTCCTTAACCAATAAAGAGAATCGCGCCTTATTCAAGTTTTTTCCCCATAGTAAATTTCCTTAACTATGCGCACTTTTTTTTTCGTGCGGCTTTCCGATTTAACGCGAGATCCTGTTTACAAAGCGTCCGGCTTTCCCAAGTTTCACTGTAATTCACGGTTACCCCAAATCACGGTTACCCCAAATCAGGCATGTTAGCAAGTACAGTAAAACTTCGATAGGTGAATACCGTGCTAAATGAATAACCTCGATAAGTGCATAAAATTACGTGTAAATAATTGCGGGAGCTCACCACAGATACTCAGAACTATGAAACAGATATTACGCAGAACAAAGCACTCAAAGGCTTGACATACTTAGCATTTATTTAATTCACACTTTAGCCGAAACCAAAGATTTTGTACAAAAAAATTTTATGATTTGTATGTATTGGCTAGAACTTTTGGATACACAAAACAACATGCGTTTTTAATTAATTTTTTCCATTTTTTAGAGAGCAATTTTTTGGTCAAAAAGACTAAAAATTAAAGATTTTATTTACACAGGTATGATCGTCTCGAAATTCTCTACTGCACCCACTAATTTTCATAATTTTTTACACTTTCAGGAATTCACCTCATCGAGAAAACCACCCAAAACCTCGGTAAGTGAATACCCGATAATTGCATAAAAGCGCGTGTTTCTAATGTATTCACTTATCGAGGTTTTACTCTATTGTCATCCAAACTTGTCCTCTGTAACAGCGGAGAGCAAATCGCGTACGAGAGCGTACGCGTACAGTGCCCGTACGGTACGATTACTGGGAGGGAGCTCCGTACACAGCGTACGTACGCCGTACAGCAATTGAGGACAGAATGTAGGTACATTAATACATACCTGGTTTTGATCATAGCTGCTGATTTCCGTGTTTGTTGGGAAGAGAAGTGTGGTCCGACGAATTGCCTGCGCAACACTGCCAGCTAGCGTTTCTCTTTCGGATATAGCGTGTCTTGGTGAACGCGCCGCTCTGCCCAGACTTGCTTGCGAGTGGCCAAAAGCAAGATCTATCAATACTTTCCACTACAGGTAAACCTCTTTATAAGAATACTCTTTATAAAAATACTTCGGGATATTTAGAATATTTTGAGCGATTCTGAAAATTAAAGAGATTTGGATTATTTCCACATAGTTAAGGGCCAAAACCTGGACTCTTTGGAATATTGTATTTTTTTCCCGGAATATTCTTGTAAAATTTTTTTACCCAAATTATTAGATGAGAGGAAAAGTACACTTAGTATTAGACAATTTTAGTGGGCAGAAGGCAGTAATGGACACGACTTCCAAGTTGCAGCCATTAGCCCAAGGTACAATAAATTCTTTCAAGGCTCACTACAGAGAGTTATGGTTGGAGTTTATTCTTCGTGAAACAACTCTTAGTTGCAACCACAGACGATGACATTACCAAAAGCGATTCATTGGAGTATCCGCTCATGGCAGAGCATCAAAGTTCATCAATTGCTTTCGCAAAGCAGCCATCATTGGTGAAGATGTTGAAGATACTTGTTCACCTAGAGATAAGGATCATCAATCAAACGATATTGCAAATCTCGTCGTTGACAACGAAGTTCGGTCTTCAGACGACTCGCTGCAAGACAAAATCATGTCCAATAGTCATTTAGACGAAAATCAACTGACACAAACTGCCTTTGACGCTGATATAAAGATTGTGTCTGAGAAATGTTTACCTGGAACAGAGTTTTTGAAAAGCGTTACGAAAGAATCAACTAGGCCATTGCTCGGCTTTATGACAAAAACGTCATTCGTGTCCCGATGTCTGCAGAGGAGTTTGTGGATCTCCCTGAAGAAAGCGTCATAGGCCGGAATTTAGATACCTTTCACGATCTATTCAAAGAATACAGAATGGAGAAAGAGGCAGAGAATGCTTGTAATAGCGAGGAAGACTTCCAACCGCCGCCAAATGAGCGTGTTTCCTTTCGTGAGTTGGTATCAGGTACAGAGCTCGTTGTTCAATTTCTCAAAGAGAGGGACTCCAAAGATCCTGGACTCATCAAGGCCCTACAAAACTTGCAAATCGAAACTTCAAAGGAACATAGAAAAAGCTCTTACCAAACAGGCATTCAAAGCTTCTTTTAGAATACAAGAGAGAAGTGAGAAGCCATGTTTTGGTTGACTCACGGGTATGGCCGCCCTCTGAGATGCGACAACTCAAAATATTCCAATTATCCAGAGGAATAATACTTATAGACCATACATGTACGGGTTTTTAGGCACTCTCGATAGTAATCCTACAATTTTGGCGCAGAGCAAACATTTTTATAAAGAGGTTTGCCTGTACATGACGAAAGCATCGACCGCCTCAAACCATACTGCCTCGCTATCGCACTTGATCCATGACGGAAGCTGAAGTATCAGAAAGTCTGGGGTACCGGAGCAGAAACGTCAAGCGATCAAAAATCACTCCAATGAAGTTTGTCTCAGTATCTGGCTAATTAAGGAGAAGTCGAGAAAGAAAGTTCCAGCGAGTAGCCACGGGATCCTTCTGATGGCTTTGGGAGGTACGATTCTCCAGATTTGGAAAATGAAAAGACCACTGAGCACGAGAGAGAGGGGTATCTTAATGAGCCAATTGAGCGCAGAAAGCAAGACCTTATGGAGATTTTCAAAGCCTAAGGGGTTTGTATCCGTGATATTCACATTGCCAGAGACTATCTTGCTATGGCTGTTGTGTCGGCACCGGCGGAAGCTCTCTTTTCTCAACTGGCAGATTTTATAACAAAAAAAAGAAAGAAGCCCTCGCCATCAACTATACGAATGATCGCAGTTCTTACATCTTTGGGGGCTATTCGAGATGAGGTCATTCCAGAACTCGACGCGAAAACAAAGAACGACACTGACCTGTCCAAAGATGAAGAAGGGAATAAGGGTGAAAGGAATGCGGATATTGTCTTGGTGTCGGACGACGTCGAAGATGAAGAAGAGGCAATGCCTCTGCAATGGTCACAAACGTATTCGGAGAACTCATGAACCCTTTATGTCTAACTGAAAGGCGAATCACCCATTTGGTATGGTACACTTGTTATAGGGATTTGGCTTGCTTGTACGCTGCAGAGCGTACTCCAGTCGTACGTGCGTGAACGCTGGCGAATCTTGGCGTTTGGTACGATCACGCATCAAATTTCCGTACGTTGCGTACCAAAATCGTACAACTCCCGTGAGTACGCTTGCTTGCACTTCACTGCTCTGTTTCACATAGAGCTCTGCAGCAAGTCTCACCGACTGAGACACAGCCCCACGAGCATCATCATCTGCGTCCTCTAAAACATTTGCAGGTGAGGCATGGAACCTGTTCTACGTTCTCGCATCAAGATATCAGTGTCACCATCTGTCGTCATGACAACCTCAGTGCGACCAGTCAAATTGTTGGTACCGACAACTCGTCTAGTACGCCTCCGCTTCCGAACACTGCTGTCACCTCTTCCCCGAGAGATACGAACTGTTTCTTTCCATCTCGCCGACCTTGCTTCGAGGGATCTACCCGCTCCTGGCGTGCTTTACGCTTGCTAGGAGCACCCAGAGTGGTAAATTTAGATGGAACTGACTCAGCATAGCCACCGGGTATCTTCAATGTTTCCGACGTCTCCATAATCAACTCATTAGAACCGGCTCGAACCTCATTTCTAGCACCTACACTTGGTGTACTCAGTCCCGATACACCAGATCCCTGTCAGACTTTGGCCAGTCGTAGTCATCATTACAGATACTGTGCCGAAATTTTCACAGCCATAACAAACCTGCCTGATTACCTAGCACGGTGCTAATCAGTTCAGCTACACCCAACACACCAGTTCCCTTACACCTACAAAACTTCCCCAGCCCTGACGATACCAAAGACTGTCAGCCTTTACAAAAAAACCCATACCTGGTATTAAACGTGGATTCAATTACAAACTAAAGGGTTCGAATTAACAGGCACCGCACGAAGACAATCCCGGCGCACAAGCGAAAGCAAAATCGAAAAACGTCTCTCCTCAACGAAAAAAAATGCTTCCACCTAAAGAAGAAGCGCAGCCACTCCAGCAGCCAATGGTAGGCCAGCAGCTGCACCCGCAAGTCTGGCCGCTCCTCCAGGAACAACATTGGATTCCTCAGTAATGTTAGCACACGCAATTCTGACACTATTGGCATTATGGATAGCAAGCGATAACCCGCCAATGTACGCCCGGTCGCCCCTACGAAGCGACAAAAATGGGTCCGAGTACACTGCATGGAGAGACGTTCCGTTGATGACCCCATGCTTTCCAGAAAGATCGCCCAACATGTGTTCTGCCTGGGAGGTAGCATTGGCCACTCCGTTGTAGGGGTTGAAGTTGCCTCCGGTCGCATTACAGTGTCCGTCATGTGGCACGGGGAGATCATGGATCCAGTAAGTAAAAGGACCATTGACTTCTGGCAAACTGTGGAGGCTCACATCAACCAACACGGTCCCGTTAGTTGAAGAAAACACCACCAGGCCGGCTGCGTTTCTCTCGAACTTGGCCTCGTATCTCACGTCGGTGGGCGAATCGGTGGATAACGGGGCGGGTTCCGCTGCAACAAGGGCAACGAGTCCGAAGGTGGCAAGGAAAAAGCGCGAGTACATTTTATTCGACTTTTTGAGTTTTTGATGTGTCCCAAGAGTTTCGAGTTCTGATGGATCTGAGAATGGAGACAAGCGAAAGCTCTTTGGTTCGAAACTGGAACTCAATATCAGAGAAGAGATAGAGAGAAGAAAAAGAAAACCAGCTCAAATGCAATGGAAATGTCCCTGCTTATGTACCCGTAAGTGGGGCGGTTCCACCAAAAAAGCCTGTTTCCGTTCCTCCCTTCAACAGCTATGTTGCTCAGAATGGTTTCTTTTTCTGCCAAAAGCGCTGTCTCGGCCCCCGTCTATTTCCACAATCGGGCCGCATTTCATGCAAGGCCCTCGCGGGTCTGTGCAGCAGATTCCCAAAGATACGAAAATAGACTTGTACTTGCACAAACGAGGAAGGCAGGTTGAGTCGAGGCGCAGCTTTGGGTTGCGACGGAGGCGCAAGTGCTGGCCATTGGCAGAAGGTATTGATATGTTGGGTCTGTGAGTTTCAGTACTGGAAGAATTTGGGCTGATGGGAGAGGTAATTGCTGCTGATGGTTCTGAGGTTAAGGTGATACCAAGAGTATTAAAGATATGCTCGAGGGCTACATGAGAAGGATATCTAGGAGTGGTATTTGAGAGGATTTTGTGATTTTCGACGGAAGGAGTAATCTTAACACTTTGCTGTCGCTTGCTTCATTGAAAGTTCGGGAAAGTGTAAACAGACAACTGCTTGTGTAGACCAGTCTATACTGCTACCTAGTCTGCCTCTTCTAGAAACACATTGGTTCCAAAACACCCTCATTTCGAAGCATTTCCGAAATGTTTTGACAAAATCATCACCCCAACTCTAACGCCAATACTTTTCCCTTTGTTCAGAAGACAGAAAGTCCACTGGTGCGCAACTATCCGTATCAAGCAGTTGCAACCGCAACACTGATACTATATTGCCCCACACCGATAAGACATAACACGTCAAAGAATAACTCAGCTTTTTAGGAAATAGTGTTCGGGAACACCCCAAACACAGCTAATTCTGACCAAGACGCTAGAACCAATAGAACAACAGGCAATAAGTGTATATGCAAACCCTAGAGAAACAACACTATTCCTGCTGCCATCGGAATCCACGCACCCAAATTCACTGCAATTCGGCCAACCTCACTGTACTGCTCGAACATCAGCGCATCGCTTTCCCAAAGATTGGCGCACGCTATGTTTCTTTGCTGATCGTCTTTGATGGCCACCGACAAGTTGCCGATATATGCAGTACTGTTTGGGTTGAGTGACAAGTACTTATCTTGGCCGTGGAAAGTCACGTTGGGGCCCTTGAGTCTGCCGTATTTGCCCGAAAGGTCCCCGACTGGGTGCTCGGAAATGACCAGGGCCGAAAAGCAGCCGTTGTAGGGGTCGAGAATGACGTTGTTGCCTATGCACGAGTCATCCTCAAAGAGGGGTTTCGCCTCGATGTGGTACAGGAAAGGGCCGCCTTTTTTGGGGAGATTTTCGATCTTGACGTCGTATCCCACGAACCCGTCCGCGGACCAGAAGTTCATGGATCCTGTGATGGAGTTGTTGAAGTGGGCAGTGAAGCCCATGCCGGGAGGCGAGTCACGTGACTGGGGTGCCGGGTCGGCGGAGTAGTGGCCCCAGAAATACGGCCCTCGGCACATTCTCGTAGCTTCTCGCTATTAGTGAAAGGAGAGTTTGAGATACCTTGGATTGCTGGAATTTTGTGCGTAATTATTACCCCACGGCTTCACTATGACGCTGAGAATCTTGCTTTACCCCGGACGATGCAAGTCTAATAAGGGATTGAGGGTTTTAGGCAATGCGCAATTTTTGAAAAAGGGAGTTTTCAAAAATTGGCACGTTGCTTTATTTCCCACTTACCGTTTGAGGAAAGGTGGCCGCTGCTAGGATGCCGTCTTGATAAGGTGCGGGGATGAGACGTACATGAGGTCATTAATGAGCGATTAGGTGAGACTGGTCTGGATTTTGAAAGTGGATTTTCTTTCGACTCTCGCAAGTGGTTGAGCTGTGATGTGGCAGGAAAGGGCCTGGTCAATGATTGAATTTTGGAAGGCCTGAGTGCTTTCAACCATGTAATTCTCTCGATTTCGTCACGTTCGCCAATAGAATTTATGAAGAAGTGTAATATCGACACGGATTTGATTGATGGGTGGTGGCTCAGTAAGGTGGGGGAATCCTTATATTGCTGACAATAATGAGGAAGCATGGAATATCGTCCACGTCTTTTTTGACATGTTGGAAGTCCCTTCCTCAATATCTCCAAGCAAAAGCCACAAGAATCGTTGGTTTTGTACCGGAACAGAGGGACCCAGTCACAAGACCATTTGAGAGTTTACATAGCCTTAGTGTCCCTTTGAGAGTTTTATTGGGTTAGCAACTCCTTATACTTTTTGACAATAGTTGATAAGCACTCCAGACCAGTTCATGCCATTCCAATCAGGTGGAAATTTCAAGCACAATGGTACTCTTAACATTCATAGAGGCCCCCTTTTATACAATTGATTCGTTAAAAAACTAGGAGGAATCATTTACTACTCTTGAGTTCAGCAAATACCCAGGAATTGCGTTCGGACAATGGCTCTGAATCTCTCAATGACAACATTCTTAATGTCTTAGAAGAGAGAACAATAAATGACCTTACTCAAGGTCGCTCGTCCTATCAAAGTAGAATTGCAGATGGAAGAAACTTGGAAATACAAGTTCAAGCTAGGTGCTTGTTGGTTCATGCCTATGTTCCTCTTATCTTTTGGCCCGAAGTCAGAACATCTTGTTTTTGTTGAACTACACTTCGACAGAATTTTTTAATTGGAAAGTTCCAATGGATGTCTGACGAGATAAAGAGGTGAAAAGACCAGATCTTCGTACCTTCGGATGCCTTCTACACGTCAGATTTCTCGATTCTCGCGTAAGTGAGTTGGCTCATAGATTAATCGCCAGGACTTACTTTTTCAAACAGATGATGTATTTCAAGGAAGCCCACATGCATGCCTATCTCAAGTTCGAAAATAAAGTTTGAACAGCTCTTTTGCCTGGCTTAAAGCGTCCATCGTCGTTACCAAGATCAGAACCAAGAAAACGAGACGAGCATCGAGGTCCATTAGGGAGTATTTGGCATTGGAGATGAACTTGATAGCTTTTCAAAGGTGGAAGTATCCCTGAATGAAGTGGGACTGGGGTTGGACCATGCACGCCGAGAACGGTTCCACCTGGATTTGAGGAGCGAAGCCTTCACATGCTCCTGGACTGCCGAAGATATTTATTCTTCCTGACGAGAGTAATATCTTAGTGTCTACTAAGTGTATGTCTTCTTGGAAGAGTAGGATCATTACATTAGTTTTGTGTCTTCCGTCCTCGCATATAGCGGTGCGATGAGTAGGCCTGATGGTGCAACGAAAGTGAATTGAATGGCGCGATAGGGTAAAACCGCAAGTTTGCTGCATATCAAGACCCAAGTGTTCGTTTTTCCCTTGGAAATAAGGGAGAAACCATACCTAGATTGAACCCAATTAAAACACAATGTGAAGCTCAAAAACTAGTAGTGTACCAAAAGAAACTCAAGACGAAAGAAGGTTGATCTTGCTTACAGTGCTGATCATACTCTCACCTCGATATCAATCTTTCAGCTTGGGAGGCATACGCGTACTATTGATCCTGTTATTGAAAACGTGCTTTTGATGGCTTGAAGTCAGACTTTACCGAATGTAAAATCGAGAGGTTCAAGAAAGAGGACTGTATGCCTTTCTTCAGAAGCGCATCAGCGATTCGCTTCCACAAGCTCGTCGGTATTTATTTGCAAAACATGTGCGTCACAAAGTCAAACACTACTTTGTTTCCCCTAACGACGTCTGAGATCTTGAGGGGGAAGATTCAAGCAAGTCTCGGACAAAAGAGAACAGACGTGATGCCCCCGACCTTGTGGGCCCTTGACCAAACGCAGAGTTTTGACAGCCACTTGAGCACCTCCGACAAGCAATTCACGCACATAGTGCGTCCTTTAAACGAATAATGAAGGAACTCCGTACGCTTTCGGATCCTATGGCGAGAGAGCTCAAGGTGAATGACGCGCAACTACACGCACTTCATAAGTGCTGGCGCATTGTTGGGCTGGTGAAATCCACATAAAAAGTAGTTTGGCAGATCTTCGGCCTCGAACACTTGGTTGAGGACTTTGAGGATAATTGAGCACGACTCTGAAACCGAACTCTCGATGTTTGACGATTTTTAAATCAAAGTTATGCATGAGGAAAACAGTCACATATTTGCCTGACCAGTCCGAAGGAGCAACCTCAAGAGTGCTTTCATCTGTAGAAGATTGGATTGAGTGATCGCTCTTCAGTTGCCTGAGGACGAGAGCGACCACTAGATACTCCAAAAAATGAAAGCTTAGGCCTTCAATAGTTGGATGAATCATTATTCAGTTCTCTTGATTGCCACATTGGCTGAATGCTGTCGCATGCATCGTTCCTTGCATTCTCTGCAAGAGAATTTTAAGTCCCCAAGCTTTGCACTGAATTGTCTGATCAGTTTCAGCTTATTCGATTATTTTCCCTTCTAGACAGTTCTCTCACTTGCTGCCTGAAAAGGGGCAGTGTTGTTATGGTAGCGTCTACTCGGAAATAGTTACGCCAATGGAAAGTTTGGTGGTAGCTCGCAACGATCAAATCGATCGACGAATGAACCATCTTTCTTTCAAAAAACACATCATATCAAAGGAAGTCACTTTCTCGTAGTTGGTTCCTGCCAAAGTTTCCATCAAGGTCGTAAAAGTCAGACAGTCTCACGAGGTAAAGCGAATCAGCAGACGTCTCGATGAGCAAAAAGCTCAGCCAATTCACAAGCTCAAGAGATGTAAAAGCCATCTTTTCTAATTCGAAAGTGGACATGAGTATAAGCCTTCAGTGGACCGGCATCGAGGGAAGGACCGGACGAGAAGCTAAGGTGCCAGAATTGCGGATCCGAAACCACGAATAATAACACCTCTATCAGGCAGCCGCACGTTGGCCATGGAAGTCGCAATCCGCTTAACAGTATGAACTCACTGGCCTGTTGTACAAGCCCTTATATGATGGGATCATGCGTGTTTCTTAGGCGATTCTTCCATCAGTGAAGAAAGTGCAGAACAAAAGACTATCCTACTGAATCTCAAATTCAGGAGCAGTATTGAACAATTCTTCGAAGGGGATGTGGGTAAAGCCTCTATTCACAAAAGTAGCTAAAAACGTTAACGAGAATGTATTAGAACAGAAAGGGCCCTATCGGATGAAACAGATTTATCCATTTTATTATGGTCAAAAAGATGCTTTATTCTAAGCGTCTCTCGTAAGGCTATCTGATCAGAACGATGCTACGCCTTCCGCGGATATTGCAGTCAAGTACGCCGATAACTTACCCTGATATGCCGTAGACGGGGAAATAAAATAGAGACTATGGTCAGACACCAACACTGTGGCCGCCATGTCAACTGATCGAAAAGTGTTGTTGAGGAAATTTGATGGACTCACCAGGGCGTAACTACTGGGGTAAGCGACCTGCATAAAATACGTAATTACCGGCGGTCTCTCGCGGATACTCGACAAAAGTGTTGACTCGCATCGTAAATATATCGTAAATTCCGTCAAAGTTAACGATTCTTCGTTATCGTAGTTACAGGCCCTTCTTTAGTAATATAATCGTGAATTTTTGATACGCTTTCAACTTTCTGGCGTATTACAAGGTGTGCACAATGTGTGCACAATGTGTATCAGGCTGGCTCTGCTTGGGTGGTTCCATAGGAAGCAAAAAAACTCGAAACATGGACTTTTGTAGTCACTTTAAAATGATACACTCAGATTTGGTATGATCTCGTGCCTGTGATACAAATGATTTTATGACATTAACCCAAGAGAGAGACGCCACGTTTGGAAGTTATAGAAAAGCGTAAAATCAGCTGCCTCTTCTTACTTAAAAATAACATAATGTCCCTCCTTTGACATGAGAGTTCCTTCTGAATAAAAATTGTGTCTCACGAAACCTCAACCTTTTGCGACACGAAGGGCTTTATTCTTTCTTGAACTTCAAAACGACTCTGACGTATACGGTGACGTCTTTGTGCTTGAAAGTGATATTCTGTTTCAGAGTGACACTCAAGCAATGCTTTTCAGACTGTATCAGGAGCTTCCTTTTTTTGAAGAAATTTCATATCACGAGACATTATTGGAGTGTGGCTGTCACTCACGCGTCCTCCGGCAAGTATTTTGATATGGAAGAACCCGTAATACATCCAGTCAAGTACCAGATGTGCAGACACACGGAATCCAATCTAAAACTAATCTGTCAATAACCCTCTGCTGAAATGGTGAGCAGCTTCTCATTCGTCTTCTAAAAATTCAAGTATCTTCGGCCCTCGCGTTCGTTCATCACCAAGACACTCGAGGAAGTGTACTCTCCAGAAGTGGATGCCTTGACAAAGAAGTTTGCTATGAAGGTGACCAGTTCGATCTTACACTCGATGAGTGGAGAGCCAGTAACTGAAACGAGCTT
>JAKTWD010000074.1:0-27015 GCA_030581935.1 Metschnikowia corniflorae | reverse complement strand
ACAAGTCTCCGATGAACGCCGGGTTTCTGGGGTTGAGCGAGGCAAACACCTCGTCGAAAACGCGCCTGTATCTGGTGCCTCTGATCATTCCGTGCTTGCCCGAGAGGTCACCGACCTCGTACTCTGCCGGAGTGGGTGCATTCAACACCCCATTGTACGGGTTGAAGTGGCCCAAAGTGGCTGCACAGTCTCCGCTCGCCGGAACGCGGCGCTGATGTACGTGGTACATGAACGGCCCGCCTCTTGCGGGCAATCCGTTCACATTGATGTAGTAGCGTACATATCCGTTCAGAGTGTAGAACCTGATGGTCCCGCGGATGTTGCCGTGTTGGGCGAAGGTGGCCTCATACAAGGCGCCGCGGGGCGAGTCACGAGAGACGGGGGCGGCACGCGCGGTCGCGAGGGCAGCGAGGCAGAAGCTGGTGAGGACCTTGAAGAATAACATGGTACTTGGTGAAAGGATGAAGAACAGGTGAGCGACTGAAACATGATTTATGGGAACCCGCCTGTCTTTTATTTGCTGAGAATCCGGGCGCTGAACCGAGCCTCGTTATTCTGCGCCTTCCGCTTACTCATACCAGAAGAATAGACCAAATAAGACTTGTTGCGAGCTCTCGCGGACTTTCTTTTGGTATCAGCCTGAAAGACTATTGTAAGCAGGTCTCGAATCTGCCTGGTAGGCACGTTGGCTTGATGGGGCAGTGCAATCCGCACTTGGCAACGGCTTGCCGCAGCAGGCTCACGTAATTGAGCTAGTCTCGAATACGCTTCTAATTCGCACAAGTTGAAAGAGGAAACTGAGACAACATAGATGTGGATTTGGTGCAGCCACAATTGCTTTTGGTGCAGAGTTCCTTGGCTATGGACTCGGGGAGTTTTCTTTATGAAACTGAAATAAAGAGCATCATTTTCGAATTCTCTTATGCTTCTTTATTCTCAACTTCCATTTTTATTTTCTAAAGAAACATCACATTGAGGGGTGCTGTGGTGCGGCTCCCAACGAGCCTCCTCTCAGCAAAACAATATATTCTATAGAAAAACCTCCGATAGAGTTTGGAGTTCTGAGTAGGAAGCTCTTTACTCGTTTAGTACGACTATGCCTGTTGATCGCCCCAGTGTACCTATTCAGCACTGATCTACTCACGCAATTTTCGAGCACAAACCATTCTCAATATTATTTCAAAAATCGATTAAATGCTATTAAGAACCCTCGCTAGATATCTTCATTCTCCCTAGATTTGAGAAGCTTCCAAGAATAGATCGACATTTAATCATGGAACGTTCTTGAGCTTGGATTCACTATATTCCAGCTAGCTCCACAGTAGACTACTTGTCGAGTTTAAGTCTCTGCATCACTATAATCTGCACCACTCAACCCTGTATCATATCTAGTTACCGGGTGTAACATTAACGTTTCCAAACATAGTGAAATTTAAGCACATAAAAGTGGGGGATAACACTACGGAACGTCAATATAATGATTATGATGCTTGATTGACAAGAGCATTAATAGGTGGTTTATTAGGAGATGTGTATGCCCCTAAAGGAAGTTCAAAAGTAGATTTATTCTCTACAGGAACTTCATTTACATTTTCTCAAAAGGCTGAACAAAAATCATACATAGATTATTGACGATCATTATTATTAAAAAGTAATTTATGTACGGATAGAATACCTCAATTAGTATGTATGAACCCAAAAGAGCATAATGAAAATGAAAAAACATATACATATGTGTTTTATTCAAAACAACATGATCATTTTGATGACCTTTATGATGCTTTTGATGATCTTTTATGATTATAATTTTAAAACAAATAAAGATATAAAAAGTATACTTGACAAAAAATTTATATATGATCATTTTACACCTTTATCATTAGCTTCATGAATGATGGACGACGGTACTAATCAGAATGGGCATATAAAATTATGAATATATCTATCTTTAAAGAGGACTAAAATTATTTATAACAGAGCACCTACGTGAGGTGATGTTAAATTTCCTTGTTTATATTTTTTATGATCAGATCCCCCGGCTCTTTTAGGTTTGGGTTAATTTTATAGCATATAATAAAAAGAAATAATATCATTCGTTATTGACTTATAAATGCCCGCTACACGGGAAAATTAACATCCTAGATATTAATAGCCCTGTAAGCCAATAAATTTATATTTATTACATAACAATAATTTTACCCACTATCTCCAATCATTTTCAACCTCGCGTTGGAACCCTTTTTGTGTCATCTTAACTAGCTCCAGGGAATCTCGATCCAATACGAGGGGATAACCCTAGAGCGAATAAAATACCATGCTTTTGCTGATGACGTCAACATATTTGAACACGATTGGAGATTTTACCAAAGCAGCCTCCATTATTGGGCAATATGAGCGATGCAGCAATAGTAAGTTGAATCCCTCCAAATCACAACTTCTTGGATTCGATTGCGACTTTCAAGATAGCAAACAGAAGATACTTCCATTCGAACAGTCTTTCATTCGTAAGTAATTACTACCAGTAGTAATTACTACAAAATAGTTACTAATTATACCGCGACCAGTAGTAATTAGGATAATTATATTAGTAATCAAGTATAATTATACTAGTAATCAAGTATAATTATACTAGTAATTAAGTATAATTATACTAGTAGTTAACCCGATATATGCAGAATGCACTGAGAGATGGGAGCTTCTCAATATTTGCTGATCCCAAAATGGCGAAATGTGATACTTTACCTATCTTGACTCATGAACCGGGTTCATTCTACCTCAAAGAGCAACTATTTACACAAGACTGTCGCGCTTTGGGAGTGGGCGCCTCTTGAAAACACGGTGGTCGCGACGAAGGGGCAGCTTCCATATTCAAGGACGACCTAATCGTTTGAAAGCTCCAGTCTTGCGTGAAGACCAGTATAGAACTGTCACAGGTCAATGTTCCATCTGCCAGAGCTACAGCCACGTCTCTGCCTGGCCACTCAACTCGACAAAAGTTTTCAAGCACTTCAAGACACGACATTCTCGTGCGTTGTCAGTTATGAGTCTTGAAGTCCTCGCGGTCCTTGAAGTTTGCGAGGATCCTCTATCGGAGTTTATCATTGGTGCGTCCTTGCTGTCCCGGCAGAAGTAAATCGAATCTGCCTCAAGTCTTAAATCAGGTGTGTTTCGAAAGCCCACTGCTCACTAAATTTGACTTACTTGGGGCTTCCTTTACAAGGTGTTGAGTGGCACAAATTTTTATCTAACCTTCCTTTTATAACACACAAGAAGGGTTTGCTCACCTAGACTTGGTCACGAGGGCGAAAGCGACAAACATGTTTGTCGCGTCCACAATGGTCTACAAAGATCTCGTTCTGTGTATGTCGACTGCGATGTTGAACAGAAGTCTTCCAAAATGTGGGTAAAGACAAAGTTTACCCCAGGCCAAACCGGGGGGGGGGGTTACGGAGTTATTGAACTTCTGACCCAGATGCAAGGACATCGAGCAGCAATTTTGCTTAATACGTTAACAGAGCTAGAAGATTGGTACACAAATCTTTGGAGACTAAAATTGGTTCACCATGTGACCCGCATCATTCTCGGAAAAAAGAAGGTCAATACAGAAAATATTGGAAAACTTTGCTGCACTGAATTCCTCTTCGATTTGTCAGGTTTCTTCATCGAGCACTTGCAGTGGACCTTTCCTTCGAAAGAACAATTATACCTAGAAGCGTGGAGGAAACTAGTTCAAGGAGAAAGGGTCGCCGTCAAAGACATTAGAGTCAGAACAAGATCTCACAAGGAAGTGTTGCAACACATTAATTCCAAGATTCATCTGGGTTTGTTACCGTCCACTTTCGCCATCACAGTAAGTGAATGCCAACTTATAGCACACGTTCCGTTCAAATCCAGCAGTAAGGACAAACAAAGCAAGCTCCCGGTGATTCAACCTAAACGCTTTCTGGAAATCTGCCCAGAGGTGCGGGATCTCACTCGATGGAAACAGTTCTGGACAGCTCTATACAAAGAAGAATGGATCAAGAGGAATGATCTCACGGCGCTTCACCAATTCAACACAGGGCTGCATGTCCCAGTGCACGACGCCAAGGAGCGCATGGACCAACAATTCCTCCTTTGTGGACAAACGGTTAATCAACAATTTATCCAAAGTCATTTATACAACTCTTGTGACATCTCAAATCGTGGTGGAATCAAATCGGCATGACCACAAAGATGCGCTTGAGTGAGAGGCTTGCTCCAACAAGTACCACATTCACCAACCTACGCAACCTCTATTGGTTCGTGAAGGTTCTCGGGCCTTGACGGGGTCACTCAGGCGGGTCAATGACACATAGGTAACCCACTGTAGTAAACAAGTTTAGGGCGAGACTTTCGCATGAGGAAGTCCTACCCAAAATTCCAGACTCCATCGGAGGTATTTTTCTATAAAATATATAGTTTTGCTGAGATGAGGCTCATACAACAACCAAACCACAACACCCCTCAATGTGGTGTTTCTTGGAAATGAAAAACAAAAACAATAATAATAATAATATAGTCCGGGACAAACGAGAACAATACTCCCCCTGTTATGGATTTCACTTTGGGCACCTCGAGTCGAACCACATAGTTCTAAAGTTCAAAGAAATTATCGAAAAAGGTAATGTGATCCCCAAAATGTTTCAATTACTGGATCTCCACTCATCAAGTGTAAGAGCGAACGGGCCCTCATTTATAGCAAGCTCCTTTCTCAAGGCTTCCACATTCGTATAGTACTTTTTGTAGAAGTCTTGTCATCAACGAATGAAAATCAAGCTTTTGAAGTCCACTCCTTGAGTATTCTGCCCAGGATATAGTGACAAGATGTAGTGTCAGAACTATAACCTTATTAGCCATTGTAAAGGAACCTGGCAAGATTGATGAACAGTTAGGCTCAACAGAGATGCGCACTGAGATTTGCAACCGGTTGCAGCCATGGAGCTTATCGGAGATTGAAGGCCCGTACACCAGCGAAGGTGGGCAGTTTGCACCCCGGCGAATTTCAGCAAATTTTTTATTGTTTTGCTATTTTTTCAGTTTAAATGTGATTCTGAGGCTGGATTGAGGGGGCCAAGCTGCTTGAAATTTGATTATCGGGTGTTGATGGCGTCTTGACCTGGCTTAATTTTGGCACCAGCTTGATGGAAACATAGACATGGCGCGATATGCGGAGCGCATTATTCACGACAGAAAAGGAAATGTAGACTTTCTCAGGATCGATGCTCAGAATAAGCCCACGTGATGTACTTGAAAAGCTTACTATTTGCATTATCTCTTGCACAAGGGCAAAACAAGCGGGAAAATCGGCTATAAGTGCGCAAAATGACCGCCTTTCCATCTCCCCTTCATGTACAGATACCAGTCAGCGACCCACTCGGTCGCCCACATACGAAGACAACTGACGTTGGACGAAAAAATATACACCTCGTGAAAAGTCCTCGATGATGTCTCATTCGACGTGACGAGCATGGACGCGTTCGCCTTCAACGCGTTTGGGATCTATTTCAACGACTCCAACTTGCACAATTCCGAGGCCTCGCTCACATCCGAGGTCAACGGCAGTTTCTCACAGAACAAGTGCCGGAAAATCAGGTTGAAACTAGCACGGTGATTGATGTTGCACACAGCCGTCCCTTGATCCTCTGGCCTGAAGCTGTTACGTTTGCAGCTCTCTTGAACTTGAGTAATTTCACACAGAATGTAGAATCAAGATTGTCACAGAAGTTGAATGATAAGTTGTTGGCCACAAGCATCAACAATTTATCCAAACTCATTTATACAACTCTTGTGACATCTCAAAATTGTAGTGGAACCAAATCGGCTTGACCACAAAGATGCACTTGAGTGAGATGCTTGCTCCAACAAATACCACATTCACCAACCTACGCATCCTCAATTGGTTCGTAAAAATCGTACGACAAGTTTACCTACGTAGTGTTCGGGAGCACCAAGGCGGTGTCCACCTTTCCTCCCTCCTGGCGAGACAAGCGTCTCGGGCCTCGAGGCGGGTCACTCAGGCGGGTCACTCAGGCGGGTCGATGACACAGGGGTAGCCCCCTGTAATAGACAAGTTATGGGCGCGAATTTCCCATGAGGAAATTCTACTCAAAACTCCAGACTCCATCAGAGGTTTTCTCTATAGAATATATAGTTTTGCTGAGATGAGGCTTGCATAGCAGCCGAACCACAGCACCCTCCAATGTGATGTTTCTTTTTTTAAAAAAAAAAGAAAAAATAAGCATAATGGAAAGCAGTTCTTATATTATATTTATTTAATAATAAAGATTGTAATCATTCACAATCTTTTTTAGTAAAACGATCTGCACATATATGAAATCTTCCCTCCCGTTAATGGGGGGAAACAAATATTTTTATAAGTATAAAACACGTAATAATACATAAACATTATCCTTAAAGAAGGGATAATGAATGTATTTTCCGCGAAGCGGGGAAAATTTATATGAAGATAAAAATAGAAGTAAAATTCTAATAAGTTTAGAATTTATGTAGTTGTAGAATCTATGACTAGCATCCAAAGACTTTGCTTCGCTCATGTCTCCTAAGTTTTGCGTACGGCTGGTACCAAGATCTGAAATGTTCAAATAACTGTTCTAAGCACACGTCGTCTCACTCGCTCTTGTGCGCGACTTGCTCTTCCTTGATGTCAACGGTGGATCTCATGGTTAGTTGGTCCTTGTTGCTCGGCTGCTTGTAATATATCTCGCCTTTTAGCGTTTGCAAAAAGGGAATCTGGGGTAATCCAGAACTTTGAGGCAGAGACGGCAGAGTAAATCAAATCGTTCTTCTTTTGAACACGGAATCATTCTGAACAGGTGTATCTGCCATTGATCTCTTGACTCCATCGTGACTAGTTGCTATCCCCTATACCTGCTATCCCCTAGTCCTGAGGATGTCCCTCATCGGAACGGTTGTAGGCGAGCGGAAGGAGGTGATCATACTGGAATTTATTGTTAGAAACATACAATGTGTGCATTTGGTGGTCCCACACTCGTAACAAATGTACTGGCTCGAGACTCAAGAGACATCAGTGACAGTATTTCATCCGTACTCGTGAAATGTATGGCACATATGAGCCAAAATTGAAAAATGGGAGGCTGTGAAATCTGTAAGAACTTCCCTATATTTGCATACCTGAATCACCAGGGTTCTCACCACACCGGCATTTGGGCCTCCGCCTGTATTTTGTGAACAAGTGAAATTTCTGCATTCGAGTTAAAACGCTAAATTAACGTTGAACATAAGACATTATTTAATAAACTTTGCCTGAACATGTTTGTCTACGACAGGCTTGTTATTAAATAGTACTTATAATATTTTTCACGACAATATTGCTAAAATAATTCTTGAGGAATTTCCCCTTCGGCTAAGGTTAGCGGCACCCTTCAATACATATCTGATTCCTTAGAAACAAATCTGTAAGTGGTTTAGCCCAAGCACTTTAATGGACTATCTTAGTATCGTTTTCAAAAAGGTGCATCTCCATCTCTGTCATCCAGAAAGTATGGATCACTTCCGTTCTTCGTCAAATGTATGCCCCTGAAAAACCTTCAATTGAATACAAGGTCGAAAGTCTTTCTGATCCCAGTCTAACTGCAAAATTATGCGACGAACTGTGAACAATGATAGCTGGGGGACTCCTTCAACCTGAGGCTAAGTTGCATCAAGGTCTGGATCCGGAATAACACCCTTCAACTCAAGGATTGCCAACATTGTTGTCTCTGGCAATAATCTCCTTCCTCCGTCCGTCAGCACGTACTTCACCTCGGCGAAAAGAGACTCAGACGGCTGGACATTGCCGGAGTACATAAATTTTTTTTTTTTTTCATCTCAAATGAGCGATACATAGTTCTTCAAGATCCCCGTCCTTCATGAAAACAGTTGACACTGATTAGCTCCGATCCAATCCATCATTGAGCCTCAGCTCATCTTTGCTTGCAGTGGAAATTTCTGCTTCAATTAAAAATCTGTCTTGTATTTGGAGAGTTCAAAGAAAACGTCTTGAACGGCAACTATAATGGTGGATCGTAAGCCATGTTTTCTGAGCATATCAACGAGGATCAAGCACTGTCTTGACGTAATAATTTAAGCAATTATATAATACAAAGCTTGAGACTGTAATATGTGAGTGATTTGGCACACGCTTCCTGACCTTAAACGGAGAGCGAGTTCCTTAAAATGTGGGCGTTGTATCCTTCAAGCTCAGCAAAAGTCTGTGACACAGACAATATTGTCAACCTGTTGTCTGACACTTGCTGACTTCAAAACCTATATGAGAGGTATTGCGAAAATCGACATGAAGGAATTAGATGACGTTAGTGCATTCTGCGGCATGCAATTTACAAGGACCAAAGACGGATATAGACTACATCACATAGCTTATTTGGAAGAAACGAAGCAATGCTCGGATTTGCAATGCGGGACGGCGACCGAGACAAAAGCCCCATCGTTGTGTTAAATGACGCCTATTTCAGAAAAAATCTTGAACTTCTCGGCTGCTTAAATTGGCTTGCGGGAATCAGCAGACCGGACTTGTCATATCCCGTAAGCTAATATGGGTCATTCATGAAAGATGCACGCGCAATTGATTTGCAGGAACTCATAGACGCTTCTGTACATCAGAGTGTCTTTTGACTTCGACATCAAAATCGTCACAGGTGACGGCATGAAAGGAACCGTGACGATGCCCACAGATAGTGATGCTTCGTTCGCAAGCGAAGACTGAGGCGTTCTAGGACAGGAACAATAGTTTTCGAAAGCGGAACCTCGACCATCTGAAAACCAATTGGAACATCCAGTACCTTTGCAGCCGAGTATGGCGCATTGTGTCTGACGGTAACCGAAACCGTTTGGGCTAAGAACCTTATCGACGAATTGTGTATCAAGGTTATATTTTAACCGGCTATGCCTCGTTTAGTCCTCCCATGTTCCTTTGAATAACCCTTGAGAACGTAAGAAGAATTTATGTCTGTTTCTTTTAAGCGTTCGCTTTCAAGCCCAACCTCTTTGAAAACGCAAGCTTGCATCGAGAGCTGAGAACGGCCAGGAGGTGAAAGGCCTTCAGTTTGGAATACTGGATATCATTCTAGAACTTCCTCTAGCGCATCCGATCCCATAGCCAGATATGGATTGTGCTAACAGGTTCGTGGATTGATGAGATTCTAGATCCTTTACAAGCAACAAAACTCATGGCGTTGAGCTCTTAATGGAGCAGTATAAATCTACTTGAAAATTGAGGGTGTGAACTCAGAGAGCCTCCATTACATTGCGTTCGTGGGTTTTATGGCATAGAAAAGAGGTTCAGAAATGCTTTGGTACATATTTTGGTTGTGCAAGTATAAATTGTGAAAAAGACGGTCAAGTTCAAGCCACGCTGATTTTTCGTAAGTCCCACGATTTTTCGTAAACGATAGAATGTCTGTCTACGATTGTGATGGATCTGCCGTCGAAGGTCGTTGCTGACGACGATAACGACGCAACACTGGGTAGAAGTTATATATTTGCCCAAAAGGTTTTGCCCATCAATAAGGTTAGTAGAAAGAAGAAATTCACAGACATGTCACGGCAGATATAGGGGGTCAATGATGAGTCCTGTAGCTCTGGCGACGACCAAATATATTCCCCTCCCTTCCATGGAAATCAGGTCCTCTGCCATGCGGTCTTTGAATCTTCACATGGTTTCGTCCGTTTGCCTTACTTAATAATCCAGTATAAATGATAGTTAGACTAATTCCTCATACGGACTCTTTGTTCATTCAGCCAAACGGACTATCATTATTGAAAATTACTTAAGTGGCCATTGAATTATGGGGAAATCGGGCTAGTTTCCCGAGACCGTAACTATCAACATCGAGGAAGAGGATGACGACGACTCCCACATAGAATAACATAAATCACTCCCTTTCGCACCAAACCCTATTTTGGGTCAGCAACAACGGACGCGTCTGAAAAAAAACTTTCTTTTTTCCGAACACCTCCAATGCCACCACAAGTGGTCAAATCAACTCCAGTTTTGTCAGATGATAAAACTAGGATCCCATTTACCCTAAAAAGTTTAGAAGAGGGTAATATCAAGTCAGTGCGGGAAGCAGCACTCTTCAACGGAGGAGGAAAGGTTCAGGAAATCACGTCGAAGCAGCCGCAGACCAAACAAATTAACAAAAATTTGAAGATGAAATTAAGTCTCTCCAAGGACTCTCGAGGTCTCGCCCGGAAGTCAATGCTGTTCGCAGAATGGAAGACTATTTGCTCGCGTCGCATTGAACAGAGGTGAATTTAAAAGTTGGTACCAATTGCGTTTCCAGATTTGTGGAACGACATCCAAATCTCGACACAAAGTTCTCGAGGCCTTTTGATTATCAACGAGCAAAGTGCCAAGACCCAAAGGTACTAGAAGCTTGGTTTCTTGTGCATAACACGATGCTTACTTATGGGATCGAGTCAAGCGATGTGTACAATGTGGACGAGACAGGCTTTTCGATGGGTTTAACTGCGGCAAGGAAAGTTGTATCAGGGTCTGACATATGGGGGAAAAGACAATTAATCCAGATCGGTAATCGAGAGTGGGTGACAGCAATTGAGTGTATCAATGCCACGGGTCTGTTTTTGCACCCATTTATCATCTATAAAGGTAGCATATTTGCGAGTCTTGGTTTGCTCAGCTTGAAGAAGACTGGCGCTTGGGAGTTAGTGCGAATGGTTGTACATCCAATGATATTGCTATCTGGTGGCTGAAAACGTTTTTATCCCTCAGACAGAGTCTATAACGAAAGGCACTCATCGACTTTTGATCCTTGACGGACATGGTAGTCATTTTACACCAGAATTTGACAAAATCTGCAACGAAAATAAAATAATCGCTGTCTACGTGCCGCCTCACACGTGTCATTTGCTGCATCCTCTTGATATTTGCTGTTTTGCACCGTAAAAGACAAAACATTACCAGTTGGCCGGAGAAGAACTGGGTTTGATGTGCTCGCGGGTGGCAGTGTGCGCATCAATAAAGATGACTTCAATGCACTTACATTCATGCTCGGGTAGATGGCTTCACTGCTCGAAATGCTCGGAGCAGCTTCGAAACTGCCGATTTTATACCATTAAATTCTCAGCGGGTGTTATCGAATATCAGAATCGAGGTAAGAAACGAGGGTCTGCAGAACGTCGTCTGACGCCACGTAGATCTTCTAGTCTTGCTGATGATTCGAGTACGCCTTCAAAACACAGCTGTTTATGAAGTCGTGCTTCCTCGCATTATGAATTACTAGGAAATTGTCTTGGGGATGTGGCTGGTCCGTTGGATGCCTCTTTTGACAAACTTTTAAACTACACGCTTTCGCAGGGTCATTCATATGCGATAATGGCCAAACAATTCGGCGATGTTCTAGTCACTCATGCCAGGCAGAACAAAAAAAGCAGTAGATCCAAAAAGCCTATAACCGACGCTAGTGACTTGTCTAATGAGGGATTCAACGAACGCAATTCCAGCTTTCTGGGGAATGTTAATCCCTTTTTGGAAAATTCCGTGGACTCAGAAGATAAAATTTCACAGCCACATAAAAAACGCAACTCCACTTGTGGAATTTGTGGATCAATAGGGCATCGTAGACAGACATGTCAAAATAAAGCTCAATAAATTTTTTTCATGTTTTTGCGTATGTTCAGCGTTTATATTCGAAGTCAAAGATATTATATTTTTACAAAATGCAGGCGGTGACCCAAAAAGGGTTTGGTGCGAAAGGGAGTGATTTACGTTAATCAGGCACGCGACTAGCTTGTCCATAATGAGGGACCTCAAAGGCCAGCCACGTCCGTATGTGTGACATAAGCCAATTTACTAGAATCATCTCAATTGTAAAAGAATAAACGATGTTACCAAAGCCGGACGTGAATTGATCTTGTCAGTTCCTCGATCCAAGACCACAAGGCGAGAGGCAAAGACTTTTCTCAATAAACATCAATATCAGATTGCGGGCCAGAGCTCTACCATAACACCAATTAAACAACGAAACAGTTTATCGTAGGAGACAAAACAAAATCGTCGGCTCATCGCAAAACCCATTTGTGGCTAGAATCATCAATCATGCAAGACACTAGACATCGCTAAAAAGAACTCACAAAGCCAATTGAGAATGGCCGTAGTGAATATATTCCGATGAAGCACCTTTTCTTTGAACGAGAGAATCGCGAGGGTGATACCCATTTAGATGGATACGCTTTGCCAATGATACTCAAGCGACTCTTCATTGCGCAAACACGTAGTATGCTTGAATGGATAGAGCAAATGATACGAAGTTTCCAGTTACACACCATCCCATTCTCGGAAAGCTTCTGACGGCTACCAGAGTGACTACATCTATAAAGACAAAGAGTAAGATCCTGGAAGTTTCTTCGCAACAGCAGATAATGCTAAAACTACCACGCAGAAATTCCAAAGCCATGAAAATTATCTTCCACAAGTATTTTGTTGACAAGACCTTCGACGGAGTTTTTCTCGAATCTTCACATGGATTCGATTCCTTGCCATACATTTAACCAGTGTAGGTGTCATCTGGACCAAATTCTCTAAACACTTTTTGTTTCCGCCCAAATCCTGAAAGTAGATTCCATGTTCCGTCTAGTAATGGCTCGGAGCATCTGGAGCCTTCTCACCAGAATCACTCAGACTCACCGATCTCATCGCACTTTGCAAGTACTTGATTCTTTTCTCTGCTTGTGCCCGATGAGCGTGAAAGCATTGCCGTATCCCATCAGTGATATGTGCAAGACGTTCATACTCAGAAATGCACTCAAGCAAATCATACAAGCAATGTCGTGCCTTCTCTGATAATGTGGCATTATCAATGTCTGAAAGTTTTGTGTCAATCTCCAAAAACATAAGCTGGTGATTGATGCCAATCATCCTTTTGAGCAAGATATGGGCTCTATTGCGTGCCAGATTGTAGTACAGAATCGTGAGCGCCGATATTCTCAAAACGTTTAAAGTATCTTCGAGTAAATAGTATTGGTTCTGAAGATCCTCATTGTCTCGCATGTGGTCTTTTCCTAGACTCTCGATGGTTTCTAATGCCTCATTCAAAAACCTATACTTGAGTATGAAACTCAAGTCATTGAAGTTGCTGTCAGCGCAACAAGCTCTTAACTGGTCAGAGAACCAGGTAAGCAGATCCTCTAGGTCACGTGTCCCATTGTGTCTGTCCAGACCTGAATCAGAATCAAGAGCTACCCATTTGTCACTACTATGGGGTATACCCGAGTCGATGTCAAGTGCGGCAATTAGCGTAACGGATATAATTGAAAAAATGTGAATAGTTTTGGAGGTCATGATGTTCACATATCGACGAGCACTTTCATATTTGCCGGGCTGCTTTAAATGAAAATATTGGCACTTGCACTCTAACTTTGAGCACGGCCTGGCTGTGCTAATATTCATTGCGAAATTGACTTTATTGCATCATCGAGGGGCTGTGTGATTACATCAAGATAAGACTGTATTCACGTAGACCGGAAATATTGAGATTTGGGAAAATTCAATCAATACAAATTCGCAAAAACGGATCATCCATAATCTTCCATGTATCGATGAAGTATTAAGCTAGATTTTTGCGTAAGACTCGGTGTCTCTTGACGATGCATTTCATGACAGATCTGACGTTCAGGCGCTGAGTATGAAACAAACAATGCCACAATGTATTTCACGATTTTTCTGCCAATACAGAGTATGAAGTTTGTGTGGCCATGATTCATCGAAGCCGCAAACGGACATACTAGACTCAAATGGCTCGACCTGACCTACGAATGAAGGCCAGAAGAGATTTTTTGAAACCATAAAACGCATATAAATTTGAACTCTTTGAAATACATCCATAGTGGGAGTTAAACTAAAATAAATCATGAACATCTGGAAAGCAAGCTAGATTTCATTGCAACTCTCAAGTAACAAACCTGCTCAATCTTGAGCCGTCAAGGCGAGTGTCATTCCTAGGTGCAACTGCCCCTGGGTCATTTTGGTCCATGCCCGAATCCATTTCTACTTTTTGGTCCATTTTTAAACCCACCATAGTGTCCACCCCCGTATCCACCCCCGAATCCATTTTCGAATCGACTTCCAAGTTCACTCCGGCATCCAATCCATTTGCTCCTACATGGTCTCCTTTCCTATCCACAGGCGCGTCAAGGTCGCCGCCAGAGATTTTGCGAATGTTCGCACATGCAATTCTCGTGTTGTCATGAAGATGAAACACTACAGACCGGTTGTTGCCAATGAACGCGGGGTTTTTCGGGTTGAGCGAGGCAAACACCTCATAAAAACTTCTTCTATAGCGCGTGCCCGGAATCATTCCGTGTTTACCCGAGAGATCGCCCACCTCATACTCTGCCAAAGTTGGTGCGTCCATCTTGCCATCGTATGGGTTTAGATGGCCAAGTGTAGCGTAGCAGTCGCCACTTGGCGGCACGGGCTTCACGTGGATGTGGTACAAAAACGGCCCCCCAGTATTGGGTAAATTGCGCACATCGATGTCATACTTCAAATACCCGTTCACCGAGTAGAACAACACCGAGCCCTGGAGACCGCCGGGCTTGTCAAATACCGCTTCGTACATCGCGTTGCGAGGCGAGTCACGCGACACGGGCGCAGCACGGGCGCAGGCGACGGCGGCGAGGCATAAGCCAGAGAGCAAATTAGAGAAAAGCATTTGTTGTTTCCCGATGATATTTTCGCAGAATATATCTGATGGCTTTCTAGCATTTGTATTCTTTGATCTCAAGGCCAGCTTTTATATTTTTTGTAGTGCTTGCGCTTAGTAATTTTTCTCGTCTGGCCTCGGGTGTACGATATTTTTCGTCTCTATACGAGCGCTGGCTACGGTGCTGCCCCGCATTAGTCCAAATTAGGTGCATATCGTGGCATGCAGATCGGTTGCATGGTCGTAAACGCACTAGCTCCCACGCGGCTAAGCGCGAAGCCTCGTTCCCTTTGCTGACACTTTTGCACCCATACATCTTGAGCTATGGGAAAGTGTGGGTTGGTACTTTCTCGGCTGCGGGAGTTCGCTTTGTTCCGGTATGGTGGGGCTGAATGATTTGTCATCATCCAGTCACCCTTGTGAAGTATCCTCACTAGTTAATGAAGATGTTTCAGTGTGTTTGGTGAGTCTGGAAAGGGCAAAATCATTTTGGAAAAGGGTAGTCATGAGATTCGTGATGTATATATCCCAAGCCGAAACGGTGGATGGGAAACGATCAGCGTAACGAGAAATTTTGAGTGTTAATGAATAAAACCAAATTGTGTCTTTGAAGTCACGATCTAGATTCCTTTCAATTCAAGACGAAAAAAGGCCTGGCCATTTAAACCTTTTGGATTAAGCGGTCTCGAGCTTCCGAAAACTATCTAGGAGACATTTGAATCTGAACTCTTCAAGAAATAATGGCTCATTAAATTACATTTGGCCACTCGCCCTTCTCTATATGCGTGAAAACATTTCACTGAGGCGGCACATGGTGAATGTGGGCACTAGTTGCAATATTCGTGGAAGCAATGAACTGCCGGTTACAATATCCTGTGGATAAATGAGCTGACTTGTCGTTTGAAATTTACGTCATCGGGCAAACGAGTCTCCACTACCCGAGTCTGGAGTCTGTGCTCCTTCTCCTTTCTAAATTTCCGGTTTCTTTTATTTCCAACCCGGCCACTACCATTACCGTTGTGGTAACCAAGTAACTGGTCAAGATGCTGAAGATTTTTCTCCACCCGGGAATACGAATTATTAATGAGACGAGATGTTGTGTTGACCATTGCTATTGCCAAAAACGGGCACCCGGGCTTTCTGAAAAATGGGGTCGATCGCAAAGGAGTACGCATCGGTTGCATCAGTGGTGTCATGCCATTGCAATTGTGTTTGAACCAGTCGCCCGAATCGTCGCTGGCCTAGCTACTAAAGAGAACTTATCAACTTCCACCGCATGTGGAATGCGCCCATTGACCAGCAGCGCGACTTGGCCAATCAGTGCCATGATGAGGCGTCCGACTGATTATTTTGCTGTTTGATGTTCGTGAGACGGTGACAGGCGCTTCCCACGGCACAAACACTCGGTTCTAGGTGTCGAACCATTTGAAACAGGTGGTCAAATCTGTAACCACTCAACAATCTTCCGCGTAACCCACCCGTTCTGCTCTCCGCGGAGCTCAAGTATAAAGAGTTATGAGTACCTTTCGATATAGACCCTGACTGAGGAATGAAAACCTTTTCGAACCACCGGATAGCAGTATCATTGGATGTTCAACGATTTGCACTAACTCCCAAGCGCCAGTCATCTTCAAGCTTAGCATACCAACAGTCGCAAGTTTGCTTACCTTGAAAATGAGAAATGTGTGCAAAAACAGACACATGAAATTGTCACCCACTCTCGATTTCTGTTCTGAACTAAGTGTCTTCCCCCAGTAATTCAGACCCTGATACAACTTCCCTTGCCGCGTTTCGAAAGAAACAGATATATATTGAAGGATGCCGCTTACCTTAGCCGTGGGCGAAAGCTATATATTCTATAGAAAACCTTAACACACTTGATTTTTCAGATGTGTACCGCACATCCAGTTTTTTGTGTTGTCGCCCAGGTTTCGAACCTGGGTCTGAGGCGCAATAGGGTTACACCTTGACCGCTGCACCACACGAGTCAAGGATACCATTGATATTTTTGACAAAAAAAAAATGTCGCGGCAAATTATTTGAAATCTGGTGATATTTTGTAATTTTTTTTTTTTTTTTTTGAAGAAACATCACATTGGAGGGTGCTGTGGTTCGGCTGCTATGCAAGCCTCATCTCAGCAAAACTATATATTCTATAGAAAAAAACCTTCAGTGGAGTCTAGAGTTTTGAGAAGAACTTCCTCATGGGAAATCCTCGCCCAAAGCTTGTGTATTACAGGGGACTACCTGTGTGTCATCGACCCACCTGAGTGACCCGCCTCAAGGCCCGAGACACTTGTCTCGCCAGGAGGGGGGAAAAATGGATGTTGAAAAGAATGGATCGGGCTATCAAGAAAGTCTTCCAAAATGTGGGTAAAGACAAACTTTACGCCAGGCCAAACCAGGGGGGTTACGGAGCACGGTCCTGGAAGCCAATCTGGTTAATTTTCAGAAAATTTGAATATCTTTGCAAGTCAAATTGAAGATGATTTCGCATCCTACGTGGTTTTGCATGTTAGAACGTATATTTTCTTGGAGACGTCCCGCCATCAATTTAATGGGAGGCATAACTGCGCTTCCAAGGTCAAGAATAGCGTATGCACTCATTTTTCCGCATAATCTTTCGCTACTTGAGCAACAAGATGTAGCGCTTTCGTCTTCTGGATGTTGAAAGATGCGATAGAGAAAACGTCCTGTTGATTCGGATTCTTCTTTGTGAGTTTAGGGTGCCTGATCCTGATGAATACACTCTCAATCAAAAAAATGCTTTCTTCAAAAGGAGAATACTACTACCCCAATTTCAAGGCTGACGTCGTCGCTGATGATGAAGCGTCATCGGACTCATCCAGTGTATTCAAAGAGACTGATATTGATGAAATATCTTCATCTATTACCTCCATTTCTTGGATCTGTAAAGTTGTGATTATCTTGTCCCGCACTGCAGCTGTGACAGGTGCTTTTGGGCTTGATTTCTGTTTAGATGGACTTTGTGTTTTTAACGATGGTTTCGATACCGAAAGAGGGCGGGCTTTCTTCGGCAGAGATTCATTTGATTTATTCCCAACATGGAAGTATTACAAAGAGTAATACGAAACCAAAAACTGGATGTGTGAATCTCATCTGGAAAATTTCAATGTGTTCTGGTATTTTATAAATGTATAGGTTTGCCCAGGTCCTTAAAGTTCCTCAGTAATCTCTTTCCCTCCAAGTCGTACTCATATCCGCAGCAGTTCTTCTGGGTTAACAGCGTCTGTTGATAGAATAATGAAGATAAAACTTGTATTTCGCTTCCTCAGTGACGACATCAAACCTGCGTTTGATGGCTACCTTCATTTCGTGTACCCAATTTGTGGCTTGATGAGCCCAAGCTGCCTGATTCTTGATATAAAGGTCAAAAATGTTGGATTTCTCCGAGGTTGAAATGTTTGGGGCAGAAACTTCACTGATCAATCCAATTTCGGTTCGCGTACATGAAAAATATACGATTCTTGAAAAACACTGTCTCACTGTTTACGGATGACTTCTTTTTGGAAAGCACCAGTAGATTCTTCACACATCCCAAGTGGATGTTTACGAGAACAGAAATATGTTGCCTTGAAGCGTGGAAATCGATTATTGCTCGCAAACCTGGATTCATTAGCACGCTTTCGCTGGAGCCCGTATTTTAATCATGCTACATGGTTCCAGAAACGAGCCACGAAGGTTATCAGCTCTCACAGCAAAAATCATGGATGCGATCGACACAGTCTCAGATATGTCCTTGTGATCAGCGAACACTATATAACCTCTTGAGGTCCGTTCCTTGAGATAGCCAGGTTTAGTAACAGCATTTCCAGTTACTTAGACATGGTAAAGAAATCTGCAAATATTGACGGTTTCTGAACAGTCCGGGTCAAATATGCGCAGCGAGATTTGCAACCGGTTGCAGCCATGGAGCTTATCGGAGAATTAGACCCGTACACCAGCGAAGGTGGGCAGTTTGGACCCCGGCGATTTTCGGCAATTTTTTGGTTGTTTGGTCATTTTTTCAGCTCAGATGTGATTCTGGAGAGAACTTAAGGGGAAGTGCTGACTAACTTTTGATTTTCGGGTGTTTGTGGCGTCTTGATCTGGCTTAATTTTGGCACCTGCTTGGAGGACATAGGCATCGCAAGCAGCAAGAATTGTTTTTGGAATTCTGCCCGGCTCATCCCTGACAATGATGAAAAATAATCTGGAGGCAACTCCACAAATACGAATGGATAAATTACGAAGATTAAGCTCTCCATGATTTTGATTTTGGATCTTACGTTTCGTTCATGAAACAAAATCCACAGTCACAGGCTTCAAATGGCATTTATGCCTTGAAAGGGTAAGTCTGACAGGGATGCTTAAGTATCTTTACAGCGAATAAAGCTGAACGAGATCCTGGTGGAATGAGTTAGGCATGACATTGCCCATGAAATTGAATTCGATCTTGGCCCCGTTGTATCAGGAGTACGTGAATATGCGCAACCTCAATTGAAACGTGGAAACTATTCTCAGAATTTATTGTTCGAGAAGAAAGGATGCGGAGTCGGACGTTTGCTTGAGCCAATTCTGAGACGCAAGTAAAAAAGTTCCTGGGGCATACTCGGGTCAAAACGGACTGACACAACATGCAGAAGTGGAAATGGTAAGGAGGAGAGAGTAAGGCTTAAGACCAGTTTCACTCAGTGTAAGATTTATTATAGCTTATCTGTAAAGTATTGATTTTGTAGCTTCAGGTGGGAGCCCATGTACTACAATCGATTCTTGAAAATATAACAACGAAACTAAAATTTCAATTCGACACACGGTCTAACAACCCTATTGCATTCCATCAGGCATAGTATCATTTCCGTCCCCCATAGCATTGTTAGGACTACCATTAATTCCGCCATTCATTCCATTACTCATAGTCCCATTCACTCCGCCACTCATCCCATTATCCACAGTCCCATCCATCCCATCATTCACAGTCTCATTCATCGGACTGCTCATCATACTAGCCAGCCTCTCACACACACTAAGCTGGAACAATTCCGCAAACTGATCGTTGGGCACCTCCACCTGCGAAAGCAAGCCGGTGTCAACGTGATACAACATTCCCCAGACCTCGACATCGCCTCTTTTCAACGCATTCAGCACGCTCAAGTGGCGTCTGACATTCTGCACCGAGCGTATCACATTCAACTCCACCAACTTGTTCGACTGCTCCAATGGATTGTCCTTCAATGTATCCAAAAGCTCAGTATTGGCAGCACGGATCTGTCGGATTGGATTGAGCCACGAGTCGACAACACCCCCAACGCTGCGGTTGCTGAGAGAAGCCCACGCACCACCACAGTCCGTGTGGCCAGCAACAATGATCTTTTTGACTTTCAACACGTCCACGGCGAACTGAATGGCACTCTCAGTGGATAAATCGTGCGAATTGACAATATTGGCAATGTTTCTCATCGTCAAAATCTCTCCTGGTAGCGCAGCCAAACTGCCCTCTCCCGAACGGGCATCCACACACCCAATCCAGAGCGTATGCGGGGTATGCGCCTTGGCGTTCAACTTGAAGACCTCGTCCTGGTAGTCGTGTCTGATCAGAGCCACATAGTACTTGTTGTTGTCGAAATAGTCGTGGATGGTCAGATTTCCCGAAAGGGTGAAAGGCGCATTATCGTGGTTTCGGACCGGTCTTTGGGGGCGGCCACAGGTGTCGGGAGTGGTCTCTCTCATCGACACCTGCTGGTCCTTGCGGCACGAACGCACCAGTCTCGCATTGGCAAATGCAATGAGAGTGGCGGCGGAGAAGATATTGGAAAGCAACATTGTGAAATATTTTGCACCCAAAGGTAGGATGAGGTAGTGGGACGTGAGGATAGGGATTTGAGGATGGAGGGCGAGATGGATTGCTTTTCAATGCTTTCAAGTGGGCAGAAGCTGAATAATTACATTTGTCAGTTTCGGGCTGGATGTGGTTCCTTTTGGCGGAGCTGATGCTAAATATATCTGGACGCTTCAGCCCACCATGCGAGATTACAAATTTGAACCCCAGATGCGGTTGCAAAATATTTGAATGTCCTCGTTCTTTGACTCTGTATATTTGCTCGCCGGCCGCAATAGACACACTGCTCGATTTGGGAGCCTTTTCGGAAAGTAGTGCCTGGCTAGTGTACGTGATTACTAAAGTTGCTGCGGTTGGTGAGTGAGACGGTCTGGATTGCTTGGATTGCGCAAAACGTTTCCGAAAAAGGCAAGTGATACAAAAAGAAAAGAGTGTTTGAAATTGCCATTGGAGAGGAGTTTGCTCTGGGACTTGTGTTTGAAGGGCTCAGTTCCGTGAATGAGGTCATCATTAGTACATGGTCTAAGGGCAGCGTAAGTGTGGGTTCGTTCGAATTTCCTGATCCGTATAAGAGAGATTACAGGGCTTTATATTGATGTTATCGGGAAGAAGCGAATGGCTCAAGCATAATAACGTCTTCAATACGTTATAGGTTTACGGTCAGCACCAAGAATAACGACATATCTAGGTACACCAGATGTAACAATCATATGACGCTGCCTTCGCGGGACTATACTTTTCCATAATCATTCTTTGTGGGTTGTCATACCTTTTCGCATCCGGTTCAACAGTGACGCCGAATTTCAGCCAGTATCGATTGAAGACGCCACGAGCGTGCCTCTCTATTGTAGAGATAGTCGTATGCGAAAACCCATTTCTTCGAACAACATGAGCTTCACTGGGGGTCAAGAACGGAGGCGAGACAAAAATTCTGGAACGGCTCAATATATTTAGGGATACCATTTTCCACATCGCCTAAAGGATAGTACTGGAGTTATTTGAGGCTGGCTTGTTTCAATATTCTTGCAATAAGAGCATTATTGAGCGCTGTATCACTGCTCACCAAGGAACTGAGTTCCTTTAAATGATGGAACACAAAAAACATGTTCAGTATATTTGCTGATTCATTTGCCGACATACATTTGGCCATCAAGTGAACACACAGTCTAAGGCACATTCGTGTAGTATCTCTTCTCAATGGAGCTCCGATAGTACAGTGCACATTTTCCCAATGAGGATCTGTTTACTACTTTCACGGGCATTATCGTCACATCAATATAATGGACTGATCCAATCGAGTGTGGGTACAGTTCAAATCCAGATGATGGGCCACAATTGGGGATTGGCCGAGTTCAGAAACGTACATCGCTGACCATCGCCTACATTCGGCGTTGATACCTCAATTTATGTTTTCTAATGGATTATTGGTGATATACTAGAGGCAATCCTGGAAGTATGATAAAAGACACGGATAATTACATTAGAAGGGGTAAAAATGCGATTCAAAAACTTACTGAAGGTTTGCACGATGGTACTTCTCGATTGAAATCCGCCAGATGAAAGAATACCTAAGGAACTAGTGAGGCCCTTCCACTTTGTGTAATATCTAGTGAGGTGCAAATTCTCTCACATGTTCTCTGTTGTCCCTCAATCGATAGATTGATGTATCAGCCAGAAGCAAATCAATTGCAAGAGCAAATCGACTGCATATTCCCTCTCGATAATTTGATACATCGACAGCAATATAGCAAGAATTCACTGTCTATTGTGGACATCTCCGTCGACTGATGGCATCTTCCTCTTTAATCGCTCACAAGAGCGAGTTTCGTCACGCAGTATAAAAACGGAACCACTCGGTTGCCTCAACATATGAATAAGAGCAGGTTACACGATACCACTGAGCTGCAAGCGACTTGAAATGACCACAAAGCCGAAAGCTTTTGACGCAGTCGCATAAGTTCTTCTGAGTATTGTCAGAGATAAATGAGCGAGACGTGACGTCAGGGACTGGGTGACTGGGTGGGCATATTAACATCAAACTAAATAGGTGAACCACACTGGCAGCATTCACCAAAGAGGATGTTATTTCGAACTCTCCCACGGACGTTCAGTTGATGGAAAATCATTTGAGTCTGATGCGAGAAACTCGACTTGTGATGCACTAGCAGTAAGATATAGAGGAGCAAGCTACTATCTGTAGTTTGAGAGACATTGAGAAATGTACGATTAAACTGCGGTGGTATCATAAGAGACAACGTAATGTGTCTCCAGTGTATTTTTTTAAAAAAAAACATCGTATTACAGGAGAAATCATGGACGAAGTCCACCACTATATCGCTCTAGATAAAACCATAATAAGGCGTAACCTCATTTCAGGTGTGCATGCCCACCCGGGGTTTTGTCTCAGAACATAATCGGCCAAAGGAAACCGGGCCCAAGATATTACTAGCTTCTCATTCATCTCACCTATATGAAAATGTCATCGACGAGCGGACTGATTGGATGGAGTGCCGTGGAAAATAGTCTATCCAGTAAGGGAACAAGAACCATGCCGTCCTTTTCTTCCCTACACTGAACCGAATAGAACCGCTTACTGACATTAACAAACCAGTAAAGGCTTTTCGAATTTACGAACATGACGTTTTGCAGAGGTAGCATCTCTCGTAAACGCATTGATTTTGTGAATCCGATCTCGTGCCACCAGTACTTGGTGATCCCATACTCGTTGTAGAGGTGTCTCAACAAATGGACTGGCTCGATACTCAAGAGGCATAAGTGACAGGGGAACTGCGGTATGTCATCCGTACTGGTGAAACGAAATGGAGTATAAGCCGTGATGGAACACGTGGTTGACTGTGAAATCATTTCTAGACAACCATTCATGTTATGTGGTTTATTCCAAACTTTTTTTTATCGTCCAAACCGGCTGGCTTCAGGGCAAATCTGAGGAGGTTTTTGGCTTAATTGGGAGAAGTTTCAACTGCTTTGACTTGCTTAACAGCTTGGACACGCCCCCTCGAATAGCCGTTAGCTCCTCCTGCGTTATGGCAAACGGGCCCGGCTTCTTTTCTATTGTAGTCACTGTCTCCATGAGCTGCTCTCGTGTTGATCTCGGGGTTGAAGGATCGCTGGCCAGATGGTTGAAGTAACTCGTAATTTTCACCACCTCCTGGCGTTTATGTCTAATGTCTCATCTGACGTAAAGATCCATGCAAGGTTTTAAAAACCGCCCCGAGCGGTCAAACAAGAAATCTGCCCAAGCCAAGACATCTATAGTGCTAACATCCTTTGTGGGATACTTCTCGAGAGTTCTTCTCATATGGACGAGAATTTTAATTTTGAGGAATTTGACATGAGACAGCGTCAGAGCCTACCAATATCCAAGAGATACTTGTATTGTTAACAATAAGACAAGTACTTGTTAAGGCTCTGCTTGCAGTCCTATTGCAGCCAATATTAGATGAGCAAGGGGAGCTTTAGTATGTGCAAGGCTAGGATATATTTGGTGCCTGGACTTGTTTCTTCTCTTGACAAACCACATGTGGTCTCCAGTCTCCACCGCATTTGCACATTGCTTCGAGACTAACCTGGCTGTGCCATCTAAGCTAGTCATCCATCAGAAAACGCATCTCTACAGACGTCTAATAGGTTTGTTGGAAAGAACTATATTCATTCATGTCCAAATTTTGTCCGTGAAGCGTAGGCACAGGTCTCGCGTCTATAGCACGTCATTGGTTACATTTGAGCATCGGCTTCTGTGATAGTAAATCGTCGAGTGCTTTGACCTTTCTCCTTCCGACCTACTGCATAGGTGAAAAAGGGACCAGAAAGTACTCCCGGATTTGGCGATATTGACCAAGAGACCAGCCTGCTGTTCTTAGTGAACTCTCAATACATTTGTCATTTTTGTTTGGTTGCTTCAAACTTCGCCATTCATATAAATAGTCATACAAACAGTTTGCTTATTCGATGAAGTGGAATGGGCGCCGAGTACTGGCTCTTCGTCTGCAAAAACATGTCTCATTTACAATTGCAATCTAGCAAAGCCATTCATGGAATTCGGTAAACACTTGGATGAGCTGACAAGGCAGCGGCGTTGTAGTACCACCAGCTTTACGTGTCATTTCACAATTCGCTAATAGAAAAAAAAAAGATTTCTATATTTATGTGTATTAGCTTTTTAGATAATTCAAACAAGGAGGCACAGAAGTGCAAGTTCTGCCTCTCAAAGGAATTAGCTTCAAGAATGTGTTCGTTACCGTGAACTACTTAAGCAATTCATCGATTTTTTCCCAAAGTGGAAGGCTTGATCAATTATGAGAAGTTCTCTACCTCAGCACCGTTATTGTCAATCCAGAACTTCTCAAATTCTGAATATGTTACCATACAATATGCACGTGAGTAGCTTTGATACACGGAGTATATGCCAACAGTGCAATATTTCTGGCAATGCGAGACATGAAAGTCAGGGTCCCGGACCGCTCGCGCACGTTCTCGGACACAGGTAGTTTCTTACCAGTGGTCTAAATATCGTATGCCTTGCAAAACTTAAATGTAGGTTAGCTCTGAGACGCCTCAGGTATACTTCATGAGTACTTTGGAACGTCTAAAAGAGGCATCATGTAGGATGCTGCCATTCGACCACTGCTTGGCCCTTACGAGCCCTACCAGTTCCGATTACTATGAAAGTTAAGCCATTTCGCATGTCGACGGAAACAGGAGAGTCACCATATTCTCAACAAATATACCAAATAGTATACAAACCTTGAACAGTAAGTACTACGCTAGGAGAATGCCTAACAATACATATGTACGATAATATGAGACATGTGGATGTATTACATTAGTATGCTGCTAATGCCGCTACAAGGAAGGTAATCTTTAGGGAATGAATACAGAACTGATCAGAAAACACTACGAACACACAAACAATTTCACTGGAAATAACCACGTAAAAGTGCGTAGAATGACATGATGAAACTTTTTTTCAAAATAACATAACATTACCTCGACAATGAACATTTACTCGAGCACAGTTTGTCAAGACGCAAGTGACCTGTTTCCAGATTTGACTGTATTACTGTAAAACCCAGAAGTACAAACAAAAAGGTGTTCGTCAAAGAGGTGTTTCTCAACTAAGCAAGTACTTCCATCACACATTTTGAGCACCACTAGCAAGGCCGGACTGCTCCTGTGCCTGTTTCTCCAACTCACGCCTCTCTCCCTCGCTCACATCCTTAGGCTCATCGTCTTGATACTGATAGTCTGAGCTGATTTCTTGCGTGAGAGCTGCCGTCTCCCGTCTGAGATTGGCACATGCAATTCTCTTGAAGTCCTGGTGAAGGACTATCGACAAGTCCCCCACAAAAGCACGGTTTCTTGGGTTGAGCGAAAGGAAGACATCGAAAAACGTGTTCTTGTAACTTTTGCTCGTGAGATGTCCATGCTTCCCCGAAAGATCACCTACTGGAAAGTCGGCCTGCCACCGCGCATTAACGAACCCGCCATACGGATTGAAATCGTATCTTGTCGCAAGACAGTCTCCATCGGGAGGTACGGGCAATCCATGAATGTTGTACTGGATGGCTCCTGCATCGGTAGGCAACCCTTTGAGGTCAATGTGGTATCTTCCAAACCCCAAGCGGGAGTATATCCGAATAAACCCTTTGATACCGCCAGTATTAAACTCGGCCACGTACGAAACCCCTCGGGGCGAGTCACGTGAAATAGGTGCTCTGTGGGCAGAAGCAAGGGCGGCAAGTCCAAATGTGAGAGTTTTGAGAAGCAACATAGTGATGACTGGTGATTTTGGAGAGAGGGGCGAGAGAAGTGGAGACGATTAAATAGATATTCGCTAAGAGCCTGGACCGTCTCGTAGTGAAGGATGATTTCATCAGCACGAAAAAGCGGGTGTTTTGAAATAACGTAATCAAGGCTCAGCCCTAAAGTGAGCGAACATATTAAAGTCTCTGGAAGCAGAATTTACAGTACGAGGTATCTCACTGGGCCAGATCGAGCAGTTTGTCAGAAAGCGGGGTGGGGCTTTCAAAAGCAACAAAAGGAAGCATTGGAAAGAAATGAACAAAGTGAGGCGGAGCCTTTGTGTTCATGGCTGTGCAGTGTCGCGCCAAGAATCTGGTTGGTCTTAGAATTTGATGATAACTAGGATCTGACCGGATTTGAAAACCTCCGGATGACCATCTTCAAAGTATATCAGACGCCTTTCCTCAAGATAATCATACGCTCTTCCTGAAGGTGAAAGATTCCCAAACGCCATCGCCCAACGAGCAACCACTCTCCGCAAAAATACGCCAGACGCGTTTTTGAGAAGTACAATAAAACTTCGATAAGCGGATATCGCGCCAAATGGAGAGCTCGATAAGTGGGTACAATTTCGTGCAAATAATTACGAGAGCTTACCACAGATACTCAGAGGTATAAAAATATATTGGG